>JALHBL010000133.1:0-71607 GCA_023638675.1 Camponotus pennsylvanicus
GAAAATAGAGGGGGTCGAAAATTTGAGAATTTCGTGATTTTTGGCTTGGAGACTCATTTTCAAAAATTCATAACTCCGGTTGTATTTGAGCTAGAAAAAACGTTTTTTTTTAATTTAAAGGTAAAAGAGTGAATTTTAAGAAAAAAATTGTTCCAATAAAATTTATGAAAAATTTTACATTGTTATAAACAATTGAAATGTTTAAATCGATTTTTAACAATTGCCCCCACCTCGTAGCACGTTTTAAGTATAACCATCGCATTCTACGTCAAATTTTCTATCGAAAATGCTTTTTTAATCGATGGAGAAATAATTATTACTATTGGAAAAAAATTAATCAAACTAGCGCGATACGTCACATCGGCGCGCCGGTTGCAAGGCACGCCTCATTTTCTTGCCTCATACCGTTTTTCTCTGTATTATAGTATAATATATATTATGTAGTGTATAGAAATGATATATAATGTAATTATTCTTTAATTATTTTTTAATTAAATAATATTATTTATTAACAAATGAGACTTAATGAAAATAAAAAAAACAATAATTATCATATAAAATCTGTCGTTCAATAAGGAAGAATCTTTGGTTGGAGATTTGAATCGTTCCGCCAACAAGCATTGGCTGACAGTCTTCATACTAAGGTTTTTTGACTCGTTCAACTTCTCCATCCATTCTTTACTTTGGCTGTTGGAGCAGTTGTGCGCTGGCTCCCGCCCGTCCATGCGGCAAATTGACCTCGTGCTATTCAGTAGTTTTCGCTCGTTCTATTAAGTGGCTTATAGCGTTTTGTGTTTTTTTCTCTCTCAAAGTGTCGCAGTTTTCGTTGAAATCATCAATAGTAGACTTGTTTACCTTTACTGTGCACGCTAATACTTTTCTGTTCGTTGTATAGTTATTGCAACATTTCCCGCCAATTCGGTCCTTCGTGTATAGGTTAACGCGTCCATCGGCAAGGCGCCGACGAGAATCATAACTATGCCTAAAAAACAGTCTCAAAAATTACAAGGCAAAAATATTCGCACTGACTCATGTTTTAATCCTTTCAATTTAAAGAAACATCTAAAAAGAAGAACACTAAAATTGCGAAAAGTGAATGAAAGTCAGTTACATGCAATGAAAATACCTGTAACTACGGAGTCATTACAACAAAAAATTTGTGATTCCTGTCGCCTGCGCATCAATAAGCTAAAAGAAGAAAATGATCAAGTTGAAATGGTATGTAACTATATAATATGATGAGAGTTCAGGATTTACTCGATATATTTTCGATATTGCTAAGATGGGTTTTTATTTTTATAGCCAGAAAATATCAACATATCATCAAATGAAGACTCAGATGCTAAAATTGGCAGTGGAGAAACTTCGGGACCTTCGGGTGAAAGTGCAACGTTACAGACAGTTCGTGTTGAATATTTAAACAAAGGATTAAGTTTTATAGGATCTTCACCTATCAACAAAAAAAAATTAAAACAAAAGAGGTATTCCGACGCGAAAGTAAAAAAAATTACAGAAGCTATTAAAAAAGAAATTTTTAATATTAATAGCGATGGTCCAGATGATGATGATGATGACGATGATGACATTACAATTTTGAGAACTTTACAAGAAAGTTTTAATACTACTGATGACCGTACTCAAAAAATTAAAATTGTAACTATTTTCAGACATTGGTCTTACAAAAAAATAGAGCTCGCGTTTCCAACTGCTACTCGCCATATGATAACTGTTGCAAAAAATATTGCTAAAGAGAAAGGCATATTAAGCGATCCAAATCCCAAAAGTCATCCATCTTTAGATGCAGATGATGTAAATACTATTATTAGCTTCTATCAGTCTGATGATTACACTCAATTGATGCCAGGCCAAAAAGATTACATCTCTGTTAAAGTGAATGGGCAAAGAATACAGATGCAGAAACGCTTACTTTTAAATAACTTAAAAGAATTATTTGAATCATTCCAAGAGATGTACCCAGCAGTGAAATGTAGTTTTTCTAAGTTTGCTAGTTTACGACCAAAACATTGTGTATTGGCAGGAGCCAGTGGAACTCATTCAGTTTGTGTCTGTCCGATACATGAAAATGTAAAATTATTAATAGATGGAGCGAATTTAAAATCGATCACAGCTGAATCGCAACGACCAATCAAAAATTATCATGACTGTTTGGATCGTATGTTATGTGAAGTACAATCTACTAATTGTTTTTTGGGATTATGTGATAAGTGCCCTGGCCTAACGAATATTATTGAGCAATTAGAACAAAATTTTGAAGAAAAATTAATCGAAAGTGTCAACTACAAACAGTAGGTAACAACTGAGAGAACTTCATTACAGACCTTAATATCTAATGTAGATGAATTTTTACAATTTTTAAGTAGCGGCTTAAGTAAATTGTTGCTACATTCCTTTTTAGTAAATAAACAAAGAGAATTGTTAAATGATAAAAAAACTAAATTAATGAAAAATGAATGTATCGTAATTTGCGACTTTTCTGAAAATTATGCCTTTGTCATACAAAATTTTGTTCAAGGCATACACTGGAATAATGATCAAGTAACAATACATCCATTTTCAATTTACTACAAAGATGACAAAGATGAATTAAAAATCAAAAGTTTTGTTTCTATTTCTGAATGTTTACGTCATGATACTATTGCTGTTCATCTCTTTCAAAGACAACTCGTGGAATTCATAAAAACAAATTTAAAAGACATCAATAAAATAATATACTTTTCGGATGGTGCAAGTGGACAATATAAAAATAAAAAAATTTTATAAATCTTACTCATCATTTTGAAGATTTTGAAATGGCAGCTGAGTGGCACTTTTTTCCAACATCACATGGTAAAGGACCATGTGACGGAATAGGTGGAACTTTAAAACGACTTGCTGCTAGAGCTAGTCTTCAAAAGGTAAATAATCCTATTCGTACACCCAAAGAATTATTCGATTGGGCAACAGAAGCTCTACCGAATATAACGTGTTGCTATTCAACAAATGATGAGTACGATGAAGAAGAAAAACGATTATCAGCGCGTTTTCAAAAAGCTATAATGATAAAAGGCACTTTGAAGTATCATTGTATGATTCCAATCTCTCTTCAAGAATTGAAAGCAAAGCAATTCTCATTGTATGAAAAAAAAATATTGTAAAAATTTTTAAGTAAAAAATATATATTAAGACCAAATGTACATGTACATTTATGTAGAATACTTATGAATTGAAATATCAATAAATCACTTTATTAGCTGAAATAATGTTATTATGTATTTAATTTTTTTCCAATTTTTTATAAAGCCTTATTCACTAATAAATAATATTGTTTAATTAAAAATATAAAATATACTATATATACTACTGACACTATAATACAGATAAAAACGGTATGAGGCGAGAAAATGAGGCGTGCCTTGCAACCGACGCGCCGATGTGACGTATCGCGCTAGTTTGATTAATTTTTTTCCAATAGTAATAATTATTTCTCCATCGATTAAAAAAGCATTTTCGATAGAAAATTTGACGTAGAATGCGATGGTTATACTTAAAACGTGCTACGAGGTGGGGGCAATTGTTAAAAATCGATTTAAACATTTCAATTGTTTATAACAATGTAAAATTTTTCATAAATTTTATTGGAACAATTTTTTTCTTAAAATTCACTCTTTTACCTTTAAATTAAAAAAAAAACGTTTTTTCTAGCTCAAATACAACCGGAGTTATGAATTTTTGAAAATGAGTCTCCAAGCCAAAAATCACGAAATTCTCAAATTTTCGACCCCCTCTATTTCCCCCCCCCCCCAAAAAAAAAAATCCTCGAACACGTATCTCTTTTTTTTCGATATAGAAACCGTAAAAAAATTTTCAGGCAAATCAAAAATGAGTCGGTCAGACAGATGTTCGGTTTGTAAAAGAATTACCCATATAGAGAGAGAGAGAGAGAGAGAGAGAGAGAGAGAGAGAGAGAGAGAGAGAGACAATAATACAGTCAAATTTTATAAAATACCGTTTTAATTAAATTTAATATAGTATATAACATTCATTTGTAAAGAAAATTTCGAAACTTTATCCATCTTTTTTTTACATTATCGTACATACATACTTTTCTTTTTATATTGAAATGTTTTATTTTATCTTATCTTATTATATAGATAGAATATATAATTTATTATCATTCATTTTTAGTTACACTACTATATATAACTGCAATAACATTCAAATGTCTCTTAATCAAGCGAAAAAATATCTCTTACCTGCATGAAATTTAAATTCGGACATATGGAAACACTTTCTCTCTCTTTCTGGAGGGGGTTGTTTGAAGTGGTATAATCCTCCGGCGTGATAGTTGCCTTTGTCAGGTAAATACTTTTTATATAAATATATAAAAGTGCCAAAGGTTTTGTGTATTTCGTGAGGTGGCACAATAGGTTGCGGTGACGGATGAGTGTATCTGTGTATTGGAAAGTGAAAGAGTCGGGGTGAATTGCCGCGTAGTACTAAACATATAAGGGGAAGGCGCGTTAGCGTGAGATGATTGAAAGTTGACTCAATCGGTCGAGAACCTCAATTAGGTATCAAATTTGGAATTCATAAATGAGGAATCAAACGAAAGAACGGGAGCGGTTTTGGTCTTAAGAACGATCATAATAGTAACTGTCTTCGAATAATCAATCTGATCATGTGTTGCCATGAATCAGAAAACCGGATCTTGGTGCCGTTTTCCTCACTCCATGGGCATGCTAGCGGCCGAACGTCGCGAAAAGCGAACCGCTAAGCCGGTCTAGTGATGGTAGCAAGACCGTCGCGTAGAAAAAGAAAATATAATAATTTATTATATTATTTTATATTTTATATAATATATACATATATATTATTTTAATATATTATTTTATATATTATGTATAATATTAAATAAACATATATTCTATGTTAATATATATATTTTTTTTCTACGCGACGGTGCCCTCTTTGCTACTATCATTAGACCGGCATAGACGGTACTGCTTTTCGCGGCGTTCGGCCGCTAGCATGCACTTGGAGTGGGGAAAACAACACCAAGATCCGGATTCTGGCCATGACGTCTTATTAGCTGCATTCCGTTGTAATTTATTTTTCTCTACGGAATTACTTGGCGTTATTCCAAAAAGAATTAAAATCTTTAAAAAATGTTTGACAAATAGATTATATATGTATAAAACAAAAATAGTTCTATAAATAAAAATAATTTTATGTATATATAATTGTTTAATTTGAATTTTATATTAAACTTTTTACATTAATTTATTTCTGAGTATCTTTTCTTTGGCCTAGGGGCACGTTTACTATATAAAAAGATATTCTGATTATAAGAAAAGTAAGAATGGATTTAAAAAAAGTGGTTTATGCGTTTTCTGCACCGAAAAAATTGTATTCTTGAAATGTATACTTTATAAGTCCTCTTAATATATATTCTTAATGAATAAGAATATATTCTTAATGAATAAGAATATATTCTTAATTCGCGACTTCTGCGCCGTAACTCGAGTTCCGCGTGCGCGATATGCGTGCCGGTACTGTGCAATGCGTAGTTACGTTACATGTGCGTGCTCAGTGCTTTACATTAAAGATAGAAAATAGTAAATTTGGAAAGGATGGATGAATTAATGAAGTGGCTGGAAGAAGAAGATTTAAGTGACCTGACGGAAATATTTATAAGTAAGTATCAGAAATATTTTAAATACTAATATAATATAATGTTAATCTTGCTGATTAAACTAATCTAGTTTTCGAGAAATTCCAAAGCTTCTTTTATTCTTTCCATGTCTTGCTAAGGTTCTTTTATATATTGTTAAGGTTCTTTTTATAATTAATTTACTATTCTGTATACTGCCTACAATATCTTATTTACATAATCTAATTATTGATAACATATGCCGTTTTAAACGCTTTCTTCGTTTTCTTTTAATTAGTTTTTTTTGTTAGTGTTGGGATACAATAGCTTTATCCAAAGATGTATGAGAAAAATACACACATAACATAAGAACCAATAGCTGAAGTGCTAATAGATGTATGATTTAATATTATTGCTTGGATAAATTTATCAATGTTTCTTAGAACGATTAGATATTTTATTCGTTTATAGTGATGTTTATTTCACTTAAATAAAACAATTTAAATAAAAAATAAATATTTTTAATTAATTTTGAATAAAAATATTAATTATATATTAATATTAATTATAATATTTATTTTTTTATATTTTCATTTAATTATATATAAGTTAGTATACAGTAAAATTTTTATTATTTATAATTAAATAATCAACAAAATCATATTATTGTATATAAATTTATAAATTAATTAATTGATATTAATTAATATTACTATCTCATATTTGTCTTAAATACATAAATACTTCAATTAAAGAAGTGATTATGAATTATACATACTTAATCAGATTAATTATTTTTGTTAGTGCATGTTTTAAAATGGAATGCATTTGTATTTTAATTTCATTGGGTGTGTTGCAAAATATTATCTTTTTTTTATTCAATGCAGATGTCAAGAATGTTGCATGTTTTAATGCAAGTGGTTATTTTTATTTTTTATTATTCCTAGGTCAAAAAATAAATAGCATAAAGAGACTTCTCGCTCTAAATGAAGAATTAATAAAAGAATTAATTCCTCAGATAGGATTGCGAGCAAGTTTTCTTTATAGTTGGAAGCGTCTAACAAGTGTTTCTGCTATTCAAGGAGAGGTATTATTTATCAACAGCATGTATTCGGATTAATATCGTATTTTAATCCTTCCTTAATAATAAAAAAAATGTTTTTCTATATATTAACACTTATATTAAATTAAATATATTTACTTATATATTTATGTATATATATTTATATTTATATTAAATTAAAATTCATTTTAACTTTATACTAAATTAATGTTCATTTTTTACAGAATTCTAAGGAGATTCCTTCTTCAATATTATTTACAAACGACATACCAATATTAATTGAATCTGTACCTATTTCTAATGAATCTGATGTTTCTAAAGTATCTGAAGAACCCGAAAAACTTACTTTGGTAAGGTGATATCTAGTCTGAAATTTAAAAAAATTTCTAATAATAATAGATTTCCATTAATTGGATTCCAAAAAATTCTTGAAAATTCTTGCTTTTAGAAATGCATCAATATAAATAAATACATAATTATTTCATGCAGCTTTCAAAGAGTGAATGATATAAATAGTGTTCTAAGTATTGCTACTTTTTCAGAAAATTAATTAGTCAGTAAATTAACTCTGCATTGTACCAATTATGAAGTAACCTCTCCAGGAGAAGTCTTTTTCTATTTGAAAATGTTTATTTAAAATTCTTACATAAATTAAAATAAATGTACATAAAAATATGTATATTTTTCTACTCAAGTGAAAAATTCTTCTATAACAGAAAATTATTTTTATTTTTTCCAGAATCATTCTGTTGAACACTCAGAATTAAATTTTGAAGAGCTATCGTCATCATCTGTTTCTTCGAATCTTGATTTAATTCAAGAAAAAAAAGCGATTTAAAAAAATAAAGGAAAGTGTCCCATCCATTGCAGAAGAGTCGAAAATATCTGAATTAGTTGAGAAAAATTCCAAACACCAGAGCCAACATATCTTATCCTTTAAATCGTTTCAGGAATTAACAATTTTGGTTCGTGATTTTTATTTTATTAGTCTCTGCTTAATTTGAAACTTTTCAGATATTCATTTAAATAGATCTGCCATTTATATTAAATGATAATTACTTTTTATTTCTTGTATTTTCTGTACTTTTAGGACTTCGAGGAATTACTGAAGAATCATTCTTTAAAAAGTAATGCCGCTCTTTTAAATTTTAAGAAAAGAGGAATGCTCACCGATTTGGATAGATCTGCCATAACTGAAGCAGTAGCTAATGCCATCCTTCAATTGAATCACATGTAAATATTAGTTTTCTCAGTTCTTTCATGAAGTAAAAGCAAACTGAATTTTATCTTCTTTTTTTTGGTTTTTTTAAATAGGCCAACAGCTTTAGAATATAATATTGAAGCAACTAAGCTGTGTGAGTTGTTTCCGTGTGAAAGTAAGGTGAAGTTGATGAGCAAAAAATATTCTTTACAAAATTATATTTATTCAATTATTTTATTTTTCGATTGTCAATGAATATTTTCCTTTTTGTCTAAAATGCAGGAGTCGTATTATTGCCCGCCAGCAGGCAAACATAGAAACGCATCAGGAAAACTTCCCGATAAAATAAAAAATATTAAATATCAAGTTAAAAAAAAAGTGGGGGGTTTTGGGGCAACTTTTTTTTTTGCTTCTTCTGTTGTGGGGGGGACTTGAATTACTCATCATGCAAAGTTGGAAGGAAAAAATAATAATTAATTTGTTGTTTTAGGAATTTTTATTGTAAATTTGGTTTTTATATTTTCCCCGATCCTCCCTTGGTTTGTTTATTGGCATTATTAAAATAATTTTATAAAATTATTTTTTTTTTTTTGCGCAATTTTTTTTTCTTTTTTATTATTATTATTATAGTGGTGTTGTTTTTTTTATATTTTTTTTATAAATAATTGTTTGTTTTTTTTTTTTTTGTGGGTGGTCGTACTCGCACACACACACACACATACATATATACATACATACATAATTATTTTATTTCTATATTTATAAATTACATTTTGACAAAATTTTGAAGTTGTTAGATGAATATCCAAAGGAAAAATATTTGTGTATATATATATATATATATATATATATATATATATAAACACACACACACACACACACACGAACATAATTATATTTATTATATTTATTATATTATTATATGAATATGTAATTGTTTATATTTGTTAATTTTAAACTTTAATTTTAATTTTTTAACTCTATTTTGGACACAATTTTGAAATTACTAAACAAATATACTATATAAGAACTATATTAAGAAGTTTCGAAAA
Source organism: Camponotus pennsylvanicus (assembly GCA_023638675.1). Classification (NCBI taxonomy): domain Eukaryota; kingdom Metazoa; phylum Arthropoda; class Insecta; order Hymenoptera; family Formicidae; genus Camponotus; species Camponotus pennsylvanicus. The sequence goes on from JALHBL010000133.1 coordinate 8,967, forward strand.
AAAAATATTTGTAGTTTGTCAAAATTTATAGCAATTTTTGAATAGTAATAAGAAATAAAAATGTTATAATAATAAGGGTATCATATTTGTTAGTTAAATATTTAATGTAGAAAACGAATGATTCCGTAAATATATAATTTAGTTATATAAATGTATAAGAAGCAATAGAGAAATGGAGGAATTTATAATTTTTTTTAATTACATAATTTCAATAAGATTTCATAAAGAAAGTTGTCATTATTTTTCTGATATTTTTCAGGAAGTTGTGATCCAAATGATTCTGCAGTAAAAACTGCAATCGCTCATTTAAAATATGATAGTATTGAGTCTTGGCCTGAACTTTTGCGCAGTTGGTCAATAACACATCCTTTGCGCTTTCAGTATCTCAGAGAAACTAGACCGATATCGCAGCCACAAAGGGCAACGTCTTCTATTCAACAAGAGTCTAATACTTTAGTAAATGATTATTTTAAGAATTGGCCGGTGCTTACATTGCCTAATGGATATCTATTAGTGAGAAAATTGATCTTACATATTAAATGTGATGTTCTTTCTTTCTTTTCGGTTTTTTCTTTTTTAAATTTAAATATGCCGAATTAATTAATTTGCAGATTCAGCAAGATTTTAAAGAATTATATCCTGGCAGAGAAGATGGTTTGATATCAAAGTGGGATTCAACTAAAGAAGTTTTGATTAATCTCTTTAACGCGGAAATTGCAAAATCAGATGTGTATGGCAGGAAATTACTTACAGACTTGAGTGTTACAGATATAGGTATTTATAAAAAGACTGATATTTTTATAGCAATTTTTTTTGTTAACGATATATAATCTTATTATTTTACCTTAATATTTTATTTGTTTTTCAGACAAAAATGATGTAATTTTATTACATTTACTGCCATCACTTTGTTGTAAAAGGACAAGAGGTGCGAGTGTGCGCATGCCATCTGTTGCAGAAGCCAGGAGGGCCTTTATTCTCCATGTCCTTGTAATTATCATTTGTAAAAGAGTAGTAGTAGAGTTGTAGTAGAGAAATAAATATTATTTTATTCTAATATAATTAAGTATATGTATATGAATGTTCTAAAATATTTTTACAGATTCCAGGAGATTTGAATCGTCAAGTCAAAGCACATAGTGAATGGTTGGCAAATTGTGGCTTGAACTTACAGCCGACGTTAATATTTATTGGACCAACTTTATCGAATATTACTGCTAGTTACGTTCAGATAGATACTGTGCGGTATGAGTTTCGCACGCCATTAAAAGCTCTGGACACATGTTTTAAAGCATTTCATGCATTGGATGCTGCATATCAAGAGAAATGCCAAGCAATCTGGCTTTTCATCCAAAAGTATTTTTATGATTTGTATCTTAAAGAGGATAGTAATATTTCTCGAGTGACAAGTATACTCAGTTCTTTGAAAGGATTGATTTCAAAATAAAATTTAGTATTTAATGCTATTCCATGCTTTCGTTTAAGTTGCAAAATTTTAATATTAAATTAATATACTTGCATTTAAATACTATATAATTAACTATATATATATATATATATATATATATATATATATATACATACATACTTTAACATTACATTTAGAATTTTTATTACACAGAACTTTTATTTTATTTAAAAAATGTATATTTGTAAAGATTGCCATTTTCAGTTACCTTCTATTGAAGCATTATGCTGTCATTTACAGATAATTCACTCATATAATGTTTTCAGTGTATATAAATGTGCTCAAGATGATTGTTCCCGACAGTATAACTCGATAAAAGCTTTCAGAAAACATTTAAAAGATAAACATTCTGCTTATATCCTTGATGAAATTCATCAAGCGTATTTGGCAGAAATTAATGAAGATGTAATATTAAACTTTAATATAAGAAATGAGCAAATTGATAATGACCAAAATGAACAGATTGAAGATATGCATAATGTTGCTATTACTGCTCTTGATTTCAAGAAAGCTATATTTGAATCATCAAGAGCTTTAATTGCTAAATTATATGCTTCCAGCACCTTAAATAGAACTCATGTGCAGGAGATAATCGAACTTATTTCTGAATTTTTTTCTGGTGGTGTTATTACTATATTTCGACTCAAGATTTTGTCAATATTGCAAGTTGAACAAAGACAAAACGATATGCAACAGTTGATCGAGATATTTAATACAATAGAAAACGTATTTCAAGGTTTGAAAACTGAAACACAAAGAGTGAATGCACTTAAAGCAAGCCAATCTTATATATGCCCTCAGAGTTATAGAATTGGAGTTTCAGAGAAAATAGTAAAAGTTGGAAATGTTGCTGTTTTAAGACCAATAGAATTGACAGGTCAATACATTCCAATGAGGTATGTTTTAAAGAACTTCCTAGAATTACCTGGTGTTTTTGATGCTATTTTGGCTAATATTGATAATCTTAATAATTCAGAAAAGTTTACTAACATAATTCAAAGTCCTCTATGGAAAAATATAAAAAATTCATATTTCAAAGATGATTTAATATTGCCATTGTTTATATACTTTGATGATGTAGAACCTGATAATCAGACAGGTTCACATGCGGGTGATCATAGTCTTGGAGCATTATATTATCAAATTCCTTGCATTCCTCAGCATCATATGTCCACTCTTGAGAATATTTTTGTCTCGTCTATATTTTTATCAGATGACAGACATCTAAACAATGGAAACGCTTTCCGCCCTATTATAAACGAACTTAAAGATCTCAAAGATAATGGCATATTAGTGTACACAGCAACTGGCAATCAGCGAGTCTATTTTTATCTGTGCTTACTTCTTGCTGACAATTTAGGATTTCATTCTATTACTGGATTTACTGAGTCATTTAATGCAAACTATTATTGCCGTTTTTGTAAAGAACATAAATTAATAACGAGAAAACAAGTTAGAGAAAATGTGTTGCTCTTACGTAATAGAGAAAATTATGAAGCTGATATTCTTATCAATAATGTCTCACTAACAGGTATTAAAGATCGATGTATTTGGAATGAACTTCAAACCTATCACGTGACTACTAATCTTGTTGCAGACTTAATGCATGATATCCTGGAAGGAGTTTGCCATTATAATTTTTGTGCTATCTTAGAAGAATTGATTTCTGTCAAAAGATATTTTACTCTCCAGACTCTCAATGATAGAATACAAAATTTTGAGTATAATTTTGATATAGGTAATAAACCTTCTATTATAACACTTGATCATATTAGAGCAGAAAAATTAAAAATGTCTGCATCAGAAGTACTATTTTTTGTTAGACATTTTGGTCTCATGATTGGAGATTTGGTGCCTGAGATAGAAGAAGTTTGGCAACTATACATTCGTTTTATTCAAATATTAGATATAGTTACTGCTCCATTTGTAGACACAAACTTAACTACATATCTTACAACATTAATTGATGAACATCATGAATTATATTGCAAATTATTCTCCAAGACATTGAAACCCAAACACCACATTATGGTTCATTATCCTAGAATTATGAATTTAATTGGTCCCCTTATACATGTGTGGTCAATGCGTTTGGAAGGAAAACATCGACCAGTAATAAAACAAGTAGCTAAAGCTACAACTTGTCGAAAAAATTTGCTGTTAACTGTAGCTAAGAAATATTCACTCAGTCTTTCAGCTCGCTTTTTATCCGAGCGAGGTTTTCAACAAGATGTAGTTTTTCATCCCAATGAAAAAACTATAATTGATTGTTATGATTATAACGATTTTCAATATATTTTACCTCCTGGTCTCGAAAACTTTGTGGTAATTAAAGAAGCAATTGTCTGCAACACTAAATATAAAAAAAATATGGTGCTTGTAATAAATTATGAAAATGATTTACCGATCTTTGGATTATTGCATTGGATTGTACAGTTAATTAATGATAGGATAGGTTTCATTCTCTCAGGTTTTCATATTGTCGGGTTCAATAGCCATCTTCATTGTTATGAAGTGACACCAACTATGGACTGGTTTTATAAAGAATACAAAGATCTTATTTCGTTTTATTCATCTTCATGTAGAACAGGAGCTGATGGAAATTCATATGTATCTTTTAAACACATTCTATACACACACACACACACACACACACACACACACACACACACACACATATGTAAATGTTTATAAAAATAAACAAAAATATATTTAGTTTATAATATAATCAATAAAAAAAAATATATATATAGAGTTATATAGTATAGTATTGTGTATTTTTAAAAATAAGTATATATAATATAGTATAAAAATAAATATATATAATATATGTATATATAATTTAAACATAGTTATTTTTAGTATATTTTTAGCATGTATAGAATTATATATTAGTATGTATATAATTAGAGTTTATAGTATTAGTAGTAAAAATAATATAATAAGCAAAAATATGTATATTTAGCTTATGTTAATACACACAAATTATATGTATATCATTTAAACATATTTAATAAATAACAAATGTCCAGTTGTAAAACTATTTTTTGTTATTGTAATTAATTTCAAATGAGTCATTCACAGGTTAAAGTGATTAACTCCACTTTTTAAATTTTTCAAAATTTTAGTGCCAAAGCACTTGATTGATCAAAATCAATTAGTTTGGCAATAAAATTTTAAAAAATTTAAAAAGTGAAGTTAATCACTTTAGCCTGTGGACGGCAAATATTAAATAATAAAAAAACATTCCATTAAGTATATATTCTTACCTGTTAAGAATATCTAATAAGAATATTTAATAAAGAATATCTCTTTAGAAGATTTACCTCTTAACTTAAGAGGATCCTCTTGGCACCTATTTTAGTGGTATATGTATATTCTAAAGATAAGTGGCATATTCTTAAGTTAAGAATACAATTTTTTCGGTGTGTAGTTCGCTAAATTTAAAATTAATTTGTACATACGTGTTTAGAAAATAATAGTCCATATGAGAGAGAAATTCAATCGGATTTTGTTATATTAATTAACGCAAAAAAATTCGGAGTTATGTAATCGTAATCGGATCGTCCGATGATTTGTCCGACGCAAATCTATTTCAGGAATTGACGGATCAAAAATTAGTGTGGACGTTCTTTTTGATGAATTCGAATATTACGACACATTTAGCACCGATATTTTATGCACACGTTGCGCAAGAAGTATGCGATGTCAATAAGAGATAATATTATAATATTATAATACATTTTTTTGTATATCGACTATTTTTTTATTAGAGGACCGAGAGATCGCGGGACAAGGAGATCTCCGAAACTTGGAAAATCTAATCTGGTCATTTATCCATAGCATTAATCCATAGCTACGTGATTTGCTTCTATAAACTTTTTCTGATGAGAAACTATTTTCTATAGGAGATCCTGCACACAGCGGTTGCACTTTAAAAAAATAAATGACACATGGGATTATCGATACTGGATTTTAGCGATCTTCCTGCTTCATTGTCATAAAATGTCAAAAATGAGTTTGAGTTGAAATTAATTGTTATTAATTTTTGAGAATTTGTAGAATAATATATACTAATAATTAATTTCTAGAGAATTGATTTTTACGAGTAATGAAAATAATATATATACTAGATAATTGAAATATTATATTATAAGATTAAAAATTAAAGTGTCTTTTAAAATTTATCTTGCGATTTTCTCGATTATAGACGAGATGATTATATATATAACATTCTCTTACTAATATAAATTTTATAATCTCCTGAAGTATTTATCTTGATTTGGTAATTAAAGGGATTCTTTTCGAGAATAATTCAAGTTACTAATAATAAATAAAATCGTAAAAAAATTTATCGATCGAAGTATAAGATATTTGTATAATTTGTCAAATTCTAATTACAGGAATGTATCAGATGATTCTTCTTTCTCTCTTTCTCGAGAAATTCTATTAAATCGATTGGATGAATTAAAGAAGAGACGCGATGAGGGCAAGCATAGAGAAATTTTTCTTCCTTAGAAATTCTGTCATCCCTCCACATCTTCATTCATCCAATTTATTCACGGGATGAAAAAGAACGATATAGAGAAAAATATATATCTATTGCACGAATAAGGTGAGACTCTCACTTAATTATGTTACGAATATAAACTAATTATGTTCGTTGTGTATCGAATAAACGTTGAGAATTAAAATATTGCATATTTTATTGTAATCTTCATCGATGAGTACGATGAAATCTACAGTGTGGCACATAAAGAAAAAGAATAATTAAAATCTAGCTAGTAGAATAATAAATACCGAAAGCAAGAAGCAAAATTCTTCATTTCTTACCAACTGCATACTACCTATCTTATCAATATAAGATTCTTTATGGTTTGTAGAATAATTTTGATATATAATAATAAAATATAAATAAAATTTATATACAGGGTGTCCCAGGTATCGTCCGTCAAAAAAAACCATAAGTAGAGCTCGCTAAACTGAACTAAAAAGTCCTATACTATTTTGCAAACAACCACGTAAAATTTCGAGATATTAATTAAAAAAGATAGGCTAATAAGCGCGCAATTGGCGTGATTAGGCAGTCGGCCATTTTAGCGAGGACGATGCGAAGTGATCGAATCGTATTTTTATGACATTTCCACGCGGTTTTGTAAGAAATTTTAATCACTTTCTAGTCAAATAATTATTTTTCAAATAAGGACCATATTGATTTTTAAATGTTTAAAATGGTTTTTATTTGAAAAATAATTAATTGACTAGAAAGTGATTAAAATTTCTTACAAAACCGCGTAGAAATGTCATAAAAATATGATCCGATCACTCTGCACTGTCCTCGCTAAAATGGCCGACTGCCTAATCACGCCAATTGCGCTCTTATTACCCAATCTTTTTTAATTAATATCTCGAAATTTTACGTGGTTGTTTGCAAAATGGTATAGGACTTTTTAGTTCAGTTTAGCGAGCTCTACTTATGGTTTTTTTTTGACGGACGATACCTGGGACACTCTGTATATATATATATATATAAGGGTGGCCCATTTTAATCCATCCAGTCGAATATCTCGGAAACCAAGCCCGGGAGAGAAAAATGTTTCAGACAAAAGTTGTTTGGTTTCGAGGGGGCCATAAGGTGGTACCATTGGTTTGACCTTGAAGAGTTATTTGAAGGTCACATGAAGGTCACCTTCAATTTCTTAAATGGAACCTACTATTTGTCATTGCATATTCTTGTAGCTTATCTCGAGAGCTTTCCAAAACACTATAATAAAGTATTTCTTCATTGAGTACTTTTCGAGTTATGAGGCTTGAAATAATTTCTTAATTTTACATAAACCGTAAAATATCTTGTAAAATATTCATTTTTCGATTATCTTACCTTAATACTTTTACGTACAAAATAATGAGAGGAATCAATTGGTGTAAAGAAAACACATAGTTGTTTTGAAGAAAAAATATGTAATTTGCAATTAACAATTCCATATTTTTTCTTAAAAACAACTATGTGTTTTCTTTACACCAATTGATTTCTCTCATTATTTTGTACATAAAAGTATTAAGTAAGATAATGGAAAAATGAATATTTTACAAGATATTTTCGGTTCATGTAAAATAAGAAATGATTTCAAGTCTCATAACTCGGAATGGTATAATAAGTAATTTAGTGTTTTGGAAAGCTCTCGGGATGAGCTACAAGAATGTGCAATAATATATAGGGTATTCCATTTAAAAAAATTGAAGTGACCTTCACGTGACCTTCAAATTACTCTTCAAGGTCAAACCAATGGTACCATCTTATGGCCCCTCGAAACCAAACAACTTTTGTCTGAAACATTTTTCTCTAAAATGCTTAGTTTTTGAAAGATAAGGGGTGTACGGGTGGTCTAGGACACCTTGTATATATATATAAAATAATGCAACACGTTGCAAATAGTTGATAAAGATCATATAATGAGTGATTCTAGTGGGATAATTAAATTCCACATTTATAAGGCAAAGTTCTTTGCTTTCTTCGTATTTTCTTGATGTTTAGTATATGTACATTTCCATTTTTTGTTCGACAAGATTAAAGAGATAAAAATACGTTTATGTAAATATTATTGGCTTCTCAATCTTAATAAATTTTCGCTGGAGATGTCATCTTATAAATATAGATAATTATAGCTGTTTTTCAATTAAGCATAATTTCCGTATGTATTCCTCACCCAAGCCTTGCAATGCCTGCACTTGTTCTTTTTTATCAGAGAAATAAAAAACAACATGTTTGTATAGGGTGTTTCTTAAGTGCGAAAAATTTTAGGAGATGATTCTTTGTCAAAAATTAAGGGGGATTTTTCATATAATCATATACTCCTACATCCCTTCCTGTGGAGTTACACTCCTCCAAAAATGGGGGTGAAAATTAGATTTTTATTTTTTTCTCAAATTTGGAACAAGTTAAAGAAACGAAATTAGGTGGATATTTTCTACTAGTAAAAAGATTATTTATTAATAGTTTTTCAGCCTCCGGTATTGTTATAAGGTGATGAAACTAGAAACTCTTATTCAATTTTTTATTAGAACTTTTTAATGGGCCGGAATATAATCATCTAAAAATATGCATTAAAAAGTGATTTATTTAGAAACTTTTTTATTTCTTTTATTCTTTTCATAAAATCAGTAGTTTTCAAAAAAAAAATAAAGTACGTTATCGTGCACAGCACTATGCTAAATAACATAGGTTTCGAATTACGAGAAGTTAAATTTTAAAATAAAAATAAAATTAGAATAAATGTTGGAAAAATTGGAACAAAAACAAAATTATAAGACAGACTTAGAAACCTAAAAAATAAAAACTTAATTTTTACTCCCATTTTTGGAGGAGTGTAACTCGACAGGGAGGGATGTAGGAGTATATGTTTATATGAAAAATTCCCCTTAATTTTCGACAAGAATTATCTCCTAAAATTTTTCACACTTATTATGAAACACCCTGTATATATAGAGGGGAGGGACAATATATAAGAGCTGAACAGATATTTTACAATTAGTCTGACTGTCGCCTCCGCTTCCTGATGTCTTTCTAAGTAAGAAAAAAAAAGATGATAAAGAACCGTTCCGCAATCTTGTTGCTGGTATGCGTGTTCACTTATACCGTGCTGGATAAGTTTGCGATAATTTGATGATAGAATAATATAATGAAGAAGAGATACTGATCTCCAGATGGGGTGAAATTCTAATTTATAAGTTAATTTATAATTCTAATTTCTAATTTCTAATTAATATGTTGCACGAGTGGACGATAACTTTTTACGATAGGATTTTATTTACATTAACTGTCTGTTTGAGAACAAGACTCTAAGTGTGGGTAAACACATTCGTCGATGCTTACGAATCACTTGCACCGCGCAGGGTACAATATTAATACTCGCGTAACTCCAAGTTTTATCTGTCAAATTAATTCTTCTTAAAATATCTCTCCTCGTTACATCAAGACTTTATGATATCCTGAAAGAAAAAATCGCGTTGCTTTTAATTGATGTTTTCGAGCGTTTATTTCTCTATTCAAGAAACTGGTTCTTATATAACGAACTCTTGATAACCGGTTATCCCAACCTTCCACTTTGCAATTGATTGCAAAAATAGATTTCCCCGAAATGCGCGACAACGATAATTGATACACGATTGATCATCTAATTTAAAAAAATTAAAAAAAAATAATCGAGAAGAGTCTACTTGAGATTGCGACGTAGAGAAAATATATGATTTCTAGAGCACGATTTATTTGTCAATAAATTAAAGAGACTATGGTTTACTTTAGTTATACTGCAACAAGATGATACTCTGTAAAATAAGAGAGATAGCTCATGTATTATTTAACATTTGCAAATTTTATATCATTCTCTTCTAATAAATATAATAACACTAATGATATCTCTATTTAATAATAAATAAAGTTTTCTTTACAAAATTATTTATTTCCAATTTTACTTTATCTATTTTCTAATCTCGTTGAATTTCGACAATTTCAATTATTATTATTTCTTATTATTATTATTATTATTATTATTATTATTATTATTATTATTCTAATATTTTATTTCTATATTATTATTATTTATATTATTATTATTATTATTATTCTAATATTATTATTATTATTGTTTCTTTCCAGGTGTCCTTTATACCAATGTCCGGTAGGGAAGCAAATCGGTTATCGCGACGTGGATCCCAGCAAGCCTTACCCAGAGTGCTGGGAAGGACCGATTTGTAAAGAGGAAGGATTCTAAGGAAATTCTTATACATGATAAGATCCTCTTTTATATCAAATATTTTCCTAAACTAAAAATGTCGCTCTTGTGAACTTAAAAAGATACAAGATCGCCTCTTTTCTGTTATTGAAATTTCGAATTCCGCAAAGATAAATAAATAACATTAGCATTAACAACTAAACCATTGTCCGAATTCTCGTTTGCTCGTGAAATTTCGCGAAATTGACGAGAAGTTACAACGTTCTTCAAAAATACAAAGTAAAATAAAATAAAATTCTTATCTCGAAAAAAAGAGATATTTACTTATAAATAGATAAATTCTAGTTTTTCAGCTCAAATCAACTCAATTGGAGAGTGCTCAAATTTACATTTTCTCTAATATTGTCTTCCATTATCTTTTTTATAAAATGTAAAATATAAAATGTTTAAGTTTGTGTTGAAATTAATTATTATTAATTTTCGGTAATTTATAAAATAATACATATAGTAATATATGTTGTATAGTAATAATTAATTTCCAGAGAATTGATTTTTAAAAATCAATATCAAAACATGGTACTTTTTACTACAGATTCGAATTGTACGTGAAAAAATAAGAAACTTTTGTATCAAACGTTTTTTCTCAAAGTGCCTCTGTCAATCTTAAAATTGACTTTGAAAGTAACTGTGATGAAATATCAATTTGTCAATCTTAAAGTTGACAATTTCATATTTCATTACAGTTACCTTCAAGGTCAATTTTAAGATTGACAGAGGCACTTTGAGAAAAAACGTTTGATACAAAAGTTTCTTATTTTTTCACGTACAATTCGAATCTGTAATAAAAAGTACCATGTTCGCCTAAAAAAATTTAACTTCCGATCCGGATGGCGTATTTCCGGTCGGAATCAAAAGTTGAAAATATCACCATTTGATAAAGCATACCCGATTTATTTCAAAATTGTTCGCAATTTTTGATAAAAGCCATTTATTTTCATTTTAAAAGGGATATACGGGTGGACTGGGACACCCTGTATATATATATATATATATATATATAGTGTTATGTCCCTGATGTTCGTGATCATCAAGTCGGCATTGCAAACGAATATCTGATTGTCAAAGGTTGTTAAGAGGAGAAGAACAGATGAGTCGAGAGATAGCTGTCAAGCTATCCGGACGCGTTTTCATATACGAGCCATTATTGTGTTATTAATCTGTTGTTCGTGTGTGTTCTGTGTTCGCATTAAAGTTCTTGTGTGTTTTCTAAAAGTGTTTATTTATTTAACGCGATCCGCGACAGCCGTTCTCTTTGGTGCGTGTCTTCAATATACACTACTCAAAAGAATCTAGGGAACACTTTTCATACCCTAAAAATTAGGCTATTTTCAAACCGCTGAAACTCGTCGAAAAATCATCGTAGAAAAAAAATTAAAAAAGCATTTTGAAGCATGAAGTTTCAACTTTAACTTTAACGAAGTTATGTAGCTCGGTCAAAAAAAATCGTAGGAAAGTTTTTTAAAAAAGCGTTTTGTAGGAAAAATGTTGTATTTTATGGATCTTGAGTTGAATTTTTTGAGAAAAATTTTTTTATCGAACTGCAGAGTGTCAAAGAAACGTAATTTTAAGGAAAAACACAATGTTCTTTTCTAAAGCGCAGAAAAAAGAAGATAAAAAATTTAAAAAATCTAACGATAGCGCGTTAAAGTTGAAGTTTCAAGCTTCAAAATGCTTTTTTTATTTTTCATCTACGATGATTTTTCACCGAGTATCGATATCATATCTAAAAAATACTGGTTTATTTTCAAAATCGCATTACTCGGTCAAAAAAAATCGTAGCAAGATTTTTAAAAAAGCGTTTTACAGAGAAAATGTTGTAATTTATAGAGCTTGAGTTGAATTTCTCGAAAAAAATTTCTTTCATCAAGTTGCAGCGTGTTAAAAATACATAATTTTAAGGAACTAAACAGTGTGTTCCTTTTTAAAGCGCAGAATAAGGAAGATAAAAGATTTTTAAAAAACCACCGATAGCGCGTTAAAGTTGAAACTTCATGCTTCAAAATGCTTTCTTAATTTTTTTTCTACGATGATTTTTCGACGAGTTTCAGCGGTTTGAAAATAGCCCAATTTTTAGGGTATGAAAAGTGTTCCCTAGATTCTTTTGAGTAGTGTATCTCGAAGTCCTCGCCCCGGACGGAACAATATACACGCACACACGCGCGCGCACACGCACACGCGCGCGCGCCCACACACACACACACACACACACACACACATATATATATATATATATATTTATATATATAGGGTGTCCCATGACTGAAGGTCCATACTTTAAGGGCTTGTTGCTGATGCCATTTAGAGTAAAAAAGATCTAATAAACATATGTCCGCAAATGCTTACTAACAGAAATACAAGTATTGAAAATTGAATATTTAAAAAGAGAAAGACATTTAGAGAGAAAAGGAAAGAAAGATATTTAATTTAATTTGTTCATTTACAAATTCTGTTCAAAATGACATCCTGCAGATTCAATACAAAGTCTTGCCTAAAAGTGCCCTGCGTAAAAGTGATCTAACAGCTTGCTCCACCATTCCAGGAGAGAACTAGACTAGATTCACTAGACTGATCGAAAGTGTAAACGATACTAAACTAACCGAAAATGTAAACAAAATCAGACCCACAGAAAATGTAAACAATACCAGGCTGATAAAAATGTAAACAATAACAGACTAATAAAAAATGTTTCACATATTCATATTAACTTTCAATGCTTATATTTCTGTTAGGAAGCATTTGCGGACATATTTATTAGACTTTTTTCGTCCAAATGGCATCAGCAACACGCCCTTAAAGTATGGACCTTCAGACATGGGACACCCTGTATATATATATACAGGGTGATTCAAAACAACCTGATGTCTTTGAAATATTATATTCTTGAACGAATTCTAAGACTATTTTTCCTCTTAAAAAAAAATTTTTTTTTAATTTTTTAATTTTTTAATTTTTTCAATTTTTTTAATTATTTTTTATTTTTTTTGATATTTTATTCTTAAGAGTTACGTTATAACCCTCCTAGACGGTAATAATATTGTTAAATATTGTGTAGAAACTGCAATAATAATTTAATACACTTCAAAGTATCAAATGATGTGCAATAAAATTGACTGTCTGAGGAAAAAATTAAGCTTTGGACAAAATTTTTCAAGAGGGAAAATAGTCTTAGAATTCGTTCAAGAATATCATATTTCAAAGACATCAGGTTGTTTTGAATCACCCTGTATATATATATATATATATATATATATTTAAATATATATATATATATGGGGCGTTCTCTGTCAAAAAGGCCACCCCCCCTGCCCACTTCAATTTTTGAGATAAAATGCTCTAAAAGGGCTTAAAATTTTCGTTGAAGTGTCTATTTTTCAATGCCGTATGGCGTTTTTGAAAATTCAAAATGGCGGACTCAGAATCACGATTAGAATGGAAAAATCCATTAAAAGCACGATAATATTAGGCAACAAATTTTAAATTTTGTCGGTTATATGAGTACGAATAGTCATTTTCGATGTATTTTTGCCTGCTGAACATGAATCCGTTGTCCACATTCGGCTAGCATGTCACAATTTTGAGAAAAATGGCATCAAAGTTGTAGAAACGCCTTTTTTTATGGTTTTCGTGACGTTGTAGCACGGCAGCAAATTTTTTTCCTTAATTTCATTAATGCTATGCGAAAGTGCCAACTTTTAGCTTCAAAATGCCTTATGCTTCGTTTTGATATGATTATTCGTTTCTGAGATATAGCTAGAATTACAGAACTAAAGTTAAATATTACACTGGACCCTCGAGAAAATGTATCGTTCGGGCACTCTAGGCACTCAGACAAGATTGAGCAATACTTTTTTCGATTCGAAGATATTTATAATATTAAAAGACTGGCAAAAGCTTAACCATACATTTTATCATTGTGATTCTCAAAATATTTTCTAATCACTACAGTTAATTGTTTTAAAATATACAATTTGTAATATAAATATGTATTAAAGTTATACATAATAAATATCTCAACTTTTTTGAAAGCTATCATGATGATTTGAAAAAGACCTCGCATAAAATATATGGAACATCGGTCCCGATAGATTTGGTCGAAACTTTGAGGAATTGTAGTTTACGTAATCCTGATGAAAACTTCTCATTGTCCCAACTTGATTCATTGAGCCGTATGAACTCTAGAGACCTAAATTAAAATGCCAGTTAAATATGTAATATAAATAATATTTAAAATATAGAATTATGTCGAATTATGCTATTAAGTTTTCGAAATTTATTTATTTAAAAAATTTGCTGCCGTGCTACAACGTCACGAAAACCATAAAAAAAGGCGTTTCTACAACTTTGATGCCATTTTTCTCAAAATTGTGACATGCTAGCCGAATGTGAACAACGGATTCATGTTCAGCAGGCAAAAATACATCGAAAATGACTATTCGTACTCATATAACCGACAAAATTTAAAATTTGTTGCCTAATATTATCGTGCTTTTAATGGCTTTTTCCATTCTAATCGTGATTCTGAGTCCGCCATTTTGAATTTTCAAAAACGCCATACGGCATTGAAAAATAGACACTTCAACGAAAATTTTAAGCCCTTTTAGAGCATTTTATCTCAAAAATTGAAGTGGGCAGGGGGGGTGGCCTTTTTGACAGAGAACGCCCCATATATATATATATATATATATATATATATATAAATTAATATCAGTTCGCGATAAGTACATCAGAATTAGTAGAGTGAGAAAAACAACTAACTGAGGATTCAACGGGAACCGATTGAGTGCAAACGTTTACGAAAAATGCAAATTATGTTTGGAACAATTTTATGTGTTTTATTGAAAAGTTTAGTACTGACAAAGGCAACTATCACGCCGGAGGATTATACCACTTCAAACAACCTCCAGAAAGAAAGTGTTTCCATTTGTCCGAATTTAAATTTCACGCAGGTAAGAGATATTTTTCGCTTGATTAGGAAACAATTGAATGTTATTGCAGTTAGTAGTGTAACTAAAAATGAATGATAATAAATTATAAATTCTACTTATAATAAGACAAAACAATTCAGTATGAAAGAAAAAAGTATGTACGATGTCGTAAAAAAAAGATGGATAAAGTTTCAAAATTTTGTTTACAAATGGATGTTATATAGTGTATTAAATTTAATTAAAACGGTATTTTAAAATTTTTGTCTGTATTATTTTGTTTCTCTCTCTCTCTCTCTCTCTCTCTCTCTCTCTCTCTCTCTCTCTCTCTCTCTCTCTCTCTCTCTCTCTCTCTTTCTATATATATAATAATTATTTATAAAAATAACAATTTTTAAAATTAATGAAGTTTTCTGTCTACTATCCGCTACATTAATATATACATACGATGGCACTTCAACAGATTTTTACGTCATTTTTCTTCAATTTTTAAAATTTCTTTATTCTTCTAGATATTTATAATAATATTTATTGATATATAGTAAGATTTACTAATGTAGATTTTATTTTATGAAATTAATTTAGAAAGTTAGCATCATTTGTTTGTGTTAAGAATAATTATATAACGGCACAGAGCTACTAATGTCGAGATAGAAAATCTGTCTAATAAAAAGGCCATTCAACAAACATTCTTCAAATTGTATCTATTAACGCTAATATTTCGATCGACAATATATTCAATAACAGTCACTAAAATTTATATTAATTTTCATTGTACATATATCCATTTATATACAATTATATCCACATATTTTTATGGAGGCATTATCGTTTTATACTATCGGTTTATATTATCATTTCCAGAATTTGTTTGTGTTAAAAATATAATGACATTCGAGAAAAAACTTGACAAAGTAATAAATAAAAGAATTTATATAATTCTATAATTAATATTTAATAACTGTAAAGAAACAATATTTTTAACCTTTTTATTTTTGAAGTACAAACATTAATAAAACTTTAGTAATATCGGCAAATTTTTGAAAAGAAATATGAGTTACGGTAAAATTGAGAAGAGTTAACTAACCTATCGTGAGAAAGAATCAAATCGTTAGACAAAATTGTTTTAATAATTGCAAAGAGCTACACTTTCGCTTGTACTATTTGCTAAAAGCTGTTATGAATCCTTATTGACTCTCGTTAACCTGTTGATTGATTTTATTTTTGACATGAGTTATGTTTGATATACAAGAAAAGTCTTTAAAAAAATAAATAAATAATAGATTTACGATATGAATAAAACTACATCACATTCAATTTATATCATTTAGGAGTGGTATATATCAAACCGTGTATTATTAAGCAAACAAAAAACGACTGGCAATTTTTCGTATTTTATAATTTATCATTAAAAGCACCAGAAACAACCGCTTCAACGATATTCACTTAATCCTTTTCGTATGTTATACTTTATGAAGGATATTTCAATGTCCGAGAAAAGTGTTCATCATATACTAAATTTCAAATCTGACCGGAGTCATTCTGATAGTATGACTGTGAGGAATGAGCGAGAAGTCGATGAAGTTACACTTGCAAATATTTCTATCATTCCAGAATCTATCGGTAAGTTGCAAAAAAATGCATAAAACATTAATAACAAAATCTATGACGAAAAACTGTAAATGTAATTTAAATTCAAGAGACAGTGGAAATCAGATTTAAAAATATCTTCCAGTAGTGAGAAGAATATAAATTCTATTCCGTCCAAAAATAGAAATAGAAAAGCATAATATAAATATAACATTGTACACAAAAATTGTCATAATTTAAGGTAAAGTCAATTTTATTAATTTGCTACTCTGTTTTAAAGCAGTCGCAAATATTATACTTCTAATTTCTTAAGCTGTAGGAATTTTTCGAAAAGTACTTTATTAAAAGTTATTTATTCGTTTTTGCCATGAATTAACAATTACTTTTCTAAAATCATCTTAAATTACGCAAAAAATTCTTATATTATGTTTTTAAAAGTCAATACTGTGCTAATTTCCATATTTTGTACATTTATTTTTTCTCTTTTCTTAATTTTCATATTAAATTGTTCTTTTTCTGATTTACTGAGATAATCCACTTAATCTTATATATAATTATGTTAATATGTATGATCTTCAAATCTCTAGAAAGCAGATTGAGCAAGCCAACATCTCTCAGAGCATTTGTACAATTCGACAGTCAATTCACAGAAAAAGTAAACGACATTTTTGTGACATTGAGGTAAGGAATCTAAATTCTCAGTTTGTATTCTTTCTTTCACTTTTCTCCCTTTTTCTTAAATTCAACGACATAAATACATATATTAAAATGTTAATTCCGTTATAATTGTGTTAAATATAAAATGACTAAAATTTTATTTTTTTACAGATGGAACCATCCTGAATTTACCGATAAAATAATACAAGGGTACACAGTGCAATGTTTTTTCATCGAGGACTTAAAAGAGATTCAAACCTGTGACGATGAAAATATCACAACTACAAAATTGGAGCATACGGTGCACAATCTAACATCTAACACGACATATTATTTTCGAGTACGTGCGCATACTAAAATTGTTGCTGGTCCTTACACGGATTTAATCAATGTGTCGACTACACATGAAAATCCAATACCTAAATTATTAGTCACAACGGATCTACGTATGGAAATATTGGACGTGGATTTAAACATTACTAATTTCTTAATGTCAGGGTACGTATACTGATAAAAAAAGTAGTTATAATTATCTCATAAATTATTTTTAGCACTAACTATAAAATTAAAGTTATTATTATTATGCACAAGTTTATTATTATCAATATTATAGTAGTAATAACTATAAAATTAGAAATCTCAACTATAAATTTTTTACTATGCAATTATAGTTCCTTTTTTTCAGATTTTTAAGAAATGCCGCTTATTCGATACAAGAACATAGAATTTATTGGTATACCGGAAATGTCCTGAAAACGTTGAAGATTAATGAAAATAAAACCACAATAATAGCTAGCTTTGATCATGATCTACTTGATATCTGTATTGACTGGGTAGCAAGAAATCTATATATAACCTATCAAGACTTAGACGACTACTTTTGTATTGTAAAGTTCGACTTAACAATGTGGGAAAATGGCATAATTAAATTTGATGAGATTTTCAAAGCAAAAATTTCTAATTACTATTTAAATGTATCACCGTCTACGGGGTACGTTTACTACCGTTCAGCTGAAAAAATAATTTTCCATTAAAGATTTATGCAAATTTGTAATTTTTCTATAATTTTACATGATTTTATAATTAAGATCATAAGTAAAAAAAATAATAAGTTCTTATATAATTATAAGAATTTCGAAATTTACTACATACAAGTTTCTGTTTTTGTTAAAATATTGTTTTATAATGAGTAAAATAATTATATATTTTTTAGAATTTTATATTCCCTATCATACAATGTGATGAATGATACATATGATATGATGCAATATCATCTCGATGGAAAAAATGAGCAAATTGTTCAGATAAATCCATCCTTTTGCCTATTTCATTATATGAATTCTTATCGTGATATGATAATTGATAACATGAATAAAGAGGAGCCGTTAATCTATTGGTTAATTGGTAATCACATATTTGTGACAGACATTAACGTTTCTATGTGCAATAGGATTTTACACAAGAAAAACATAAGTGATAACATCCACTTCCAATCTATGACGATTGACAAAACAAACATTTACATTTTAACATATAAATGGGATTATTATCGATATATATACGTTTTGAAAAAGAAATATGTTAGTCTCAAGAGCGTAAATGCTGCCGAATATGTTGAAAAGATAATAATAAACGCAGGTGAATATATCCTTTATGAAATTTACGCTTTTGATAGATCTTTACAACCATATCCTCCAATGAAATGCCTGACACCTGACGAGTTTTATAATTTTGAGAATGTGAATGCAACGGCAAACAGCATCGTTGTGAATCTTCCGGAGCCGGTTGTAAAGAGTGGATGCAAAAAATATAATTTACCAACTACTATATATACTATCTCCGTAAGATGTTTAGACAACAATCTCAACAAGTCTGAGAAATTCAATGTGCAGACATACGAGCGATATTACGAGATTCAGAACTTAACACCATTTACAGAGTACAAGTTGAAGTTTACTTTAAGCAATTTTTACTTTGATCAATTATCAATAAATCCATTCGATTCGAATGTGATACCAATAACAACTAATTCGGGCAAGCTTAATGCACCAGAAAACATAAGTGTTCTAGCTTTGACGCCTAGTATAGCAGTAGTTCATTGGATGCCACTCAAGAAAGTGAACTGCGTGGCGGTGACCTACGAAGTGCATTGGAAGTCAGTTCCATTAGTGAACGGCACGCAACAAAAGAGCAAAATTATCAATGTGCCGAAACGTATGGCAGACGGCAGATTTTTCACAAAGATTAACTTGTCGCTACCAGTACAAGATTACTTGATATACGTGCGTGTGTATCCAATTAATTTCAGCGATTTGTACAACGAGAGGTTAAGCAAGATCGTTCACATATACTCAGAACCAAGCAATATTACTTTGAGCGGGGTCAACATAAATAGCATGAACATTTCATGGATCTCAAACATTAATCTGACGATCCTTTTTACACTAGAGTACAAAGATATTGCAGCAGAAAAGTGGCAAACAATGAATTATTTTAAAATGAATTATAACTCTGAAGTAATATACCTTGTCAAAAATTTACATTCGGGAACTTTCTACAAGTTTCGCTTGATATTGAGATACCTCGAATATGAGGAAAATTTTATATGGCCGGCTGATGAAAGATTTATTTTTTCAACACTTGGTAAGCAAACGAAGATACCCATACAGCACAATAAGATTGCAGACATATTGAAGAATAATTTCATTGAAACATTGCAATATTGCAAATCGATTGCGAAACTCTGCTGAGTTATTGTTATAAGATTGTGATAAAGTTAAGCTGTCCACTTTTTGCAATGAAATATTGTAGCAATATTACAGTGTAATATATTGGAAAGAATGCGATGTTATTGCAACCATATTTTTGTTTTTGATGGGTGAATATCTTGGAAACATTTAATTAAATTAAAAAGCTTAATATAAATAGAAATTTGGAATATTTAAGATAATCATATATAAGATAATATATTGCAAAATTATATTTAAAGAAAAATTATCATATATAACATAAAATGTTATATTTTTATACAAAATTATTTTAAACTTTTAATTACGAATCACTTTTTTTATTTTAAATGTTTTTTATACTCTTATAATGAGGTATATATAAATATATATATATATATATATATATATATATATATATAAACATTATAGTTATAGAATTAATTAAACATTACTAATTATATTTTTATTTAAAAATTTTAAAGATCCGTTATAATTATATATATTTGCATGTGAAAAATACATAAAAATGCATAGAAAAATATAATGATATATATAATAATAATATATATTCTTAATATAATAAAAAGATATATTATCTTTGAAAATTAATATCGTATTCGTACATGAAGTGAAAATATATCATAAAATATATGGTAACATTGATGTAAAATGTTATCTATATTTTAATATAAAAATAGCAATACTTATCTTTATCTAAGAATTATATTTACTCGACTGATATTATTACTGTGCCATTATTTCATTTGACTTCTGCAAAAAAGTAAAATTCATCGCATATATACAAATAAAAGAAATATATTATTACATTATTTTTATAGATAAATTGAAGAGTGTTATAGATTTAAAATGTTTCTCAAATATAAATATCATATTGCTAATGTCTAATTCATACTTTGTTAATTTATATTTCTACAATGTTTCCGTAATGTTGCATTGCAATTTGTAATATTGCAATATTGTTGCAAAGTACTTGTAACATTCTGTGCTGCATAGATATTATATTATTATTCGCTAATTTTTTAAAATATAAATAGGCTTAAAATTTAAAAAAATTAAATTTTGTAATAATAAAGTTATAAGTAAAAATAAATTTATATAAACATACACACGAAAATATTAAAATTATATTTTTGCTTAATATAGATATTCCGAGCACTCCTGGAATAATAGCCAAAAAATATTACTTATTATTCATGTTTAGTTTTATCGTTATAGTTACTATAATCTGCGTCTGCTACTTTTATCGTTGTAAGTATATTTGATGTAGGTATCGACTTGAATTGTAGATTATACATATGTATATATCTGATATAATATCTAAACATTTACTGAAAACAGTAATTTACTTATATAAAACTGAACGAATAAACTTACTAAAAAGCAATAGATTTTATAATACATATTATTACATAATTAACTCGAAATTTTATAACAGTGTATCGTCAATGCAGAGGTAATAACGAACAACTTTTATCTTCAACAATGACCGATGTAGAACTAGTGATTCTACATGAAGTACCTTACCGAAACGCTCAATTCAATAGGATTTACAATCCTATGTTACATTGTAATCCGGATGAAGGTGCGATAACTAAAATCGCACGTAAACAAATTACATTAAAGAAACTTCTTGGTAGCGGCGCATTCGGAATGGTAAAAATTAATTTTTTCAAGCAATGTTTCAAATTAATTTCTGGATCAACAAAACAGATATGTATTTTCTAATAAAGATATAAATTACATAAATTTTTATAATAGATTATAAGTAATATAAAATTTAGATGAGACAACAAACATGCACTTTATTATACATTTTTGTTGAATTATTTAATATAAAGTAAAATATAATATTACTTGACATTAAACTATATACATTTTCTAATGAAGTACGCATGTAAATTTGTGTGAAATATTTCGCAGGTGTTTCAAGGAAATGTGAAGAACTTAGAAAGATCGGGCACAGAGATATCCGTTGCAATAAAAACGGTTCGGAAAGATGCTTCTTCCCATGAGAAAAAGAAATTGTTAGAGGAAGCCAAGCTTATGAATCATTTTCGACACAAACATATATTAAGATTGTTGGCCATTTGTTTAGATGGGGATTCTCCGTTACTAGTGTTGGAATTGATGGAAACTGGTGATCTGTTAAAATATTTGAGAGATTGTCGAAATTTGCAAGCGTCAGATTCGCCTGCTTTGCGTTTGCAGGATTTGCTCGCCATGTGCGAAGATGTTGCGCGAGGTTGTTGCTACTTGGAAGAGTTGCGTTTCGTACATAGAGATCTAGCGTGTCGCAATTGTTTAGTATCTTCGAGAAATCGCGAGAATCGTGTCATCAAAATTGGAGATTTTGGACTAGCTAGAGATATCTACAAGGATGATTATTATCGCATGGTATACAGTTATTTAAAAAAATTAATGATTAAAAAATGAATTCTTTTGAAAATACTTTGCATTTTTTTATCATAATAATATCGTGCATTGTTTCTTTAAGTAACATAGAATATAAATAGTTTTTATTTATATAATGCAAGAGATAAATGAACGTCTTTTTCATTTTGCACATATTCTAAAATTGAACAATTTGAATCAAAAAATTAAATTTTTGTTTAAATCATGTTTTAGAAAGGAGAACGTTGGTTTCCTATTCGCTGGATGGCACCCGAATCTTTGATGATTAAAATATTTACTTCTCAAAGCGATGTTTGGTCATTTGGTGTATTAATGTGGGAAATTACATCGTTGGGTGAAAAACCTTATATTGCCAAGACTGATAAAGAAGTGATAAATCATGTACGTGCTGGAGGCAGGTTGCCGATGACTCTTAACTGTCCGTCACCATTGTACCAGTTGATGCTACGTTGCTGGAGTACAGCTGATGCTAGACCAAATTTCAAATTTTGTCTGGAAAATATTATAGCATTAAGAAAGAACATGGAAGATGCCTTACTGAGTCCAGTCGATATTATTGAGCCGATATAATTAAATTAATATTTATCTTCTTTTCCGAACGATTCAATAAATGTAGGAAAAATAATTCTAGAATATTTCTAAATTGATTCTGTTATTTATAGATTTAATCTTAATATTAGATTTATCAATGAAGGTAAAAGAAATTTTTTAATCTTACCTCCCATAAAATTTTGATTATTAAAAAATATCACATCCGTTTTCATAATTGTAAACAACGTAATATAATGATATATCTAATTTGTGTTTTTGAGTAATGGAAGCGAAACCTAATAATTGCGATTATACATATATGTATAAACAATATTTTTTTTAACATAAAAATATAATTAATTTTCGACATTATATATAACCGATAATTACAAACTGATTGTAAAATTTATGAGTGAAAGAGGAAACGCGAGTAATATCTTCTATAATTAGTTGTGAATATATAAATATAATAATATAATTATTTTTGAATTTTTTTATAACAGTTATCATGTATGAATTTTTACATCATTCTGAATAAGTATATATTTATATTCTATCTTTATATTTAATGATTTACTATATATTTAAATTATATTGATGATTGCAAAAGTATGCAGTTGTAAAAATGAACTATACTTATTGCTCTATCTCCACTATATTTAATAAAGCTGATAATGTATAATATTTACACACAATTACGGTCTATCATTTCGAAAAATCACCAAATACTGACAACGTTTTATATATATGTATGATATGCATTATAAATAATATGTTATTTAATTATAAATAATTAAATAACATATGAGATTATATAAACCATTTCATAATCGATGCACAGATACAACGATGCAGTAATCTGGCGAGCACATTTTCTCGAATAATTCTAATCTTTATACTACAGTATATTAATAACCATAAATCCACAAGTTGTAAATCTTAAGTAAAAATAAAGATGGATAGAATTATTGCGCGGAAATCACAAATATTTTAATATTTTAAATAATACTACATATTAAATGAAATAGGAGTACCTCAGATCATCAGATTCCACGCCTTATTGGCTGTTATTTGTCAATTTTTAATTATCTTTAATTATAGAATTATGTAACACATTGCACATGACGAGCACTAAATCATCGAGTCGAAATTGAAAATCGCTGTTGTGAGTACTGTTTTGGAAATTCAAGTTAGTTTATCAATAAAAAAATTTGATTAATTAAGATTAAGCTGCATTCACAAAAATTTATTGGCACATATATGAAAAAAGAATTCTTCATATATTCTTCTATAATCTAATATATTTCATTTTTTCATAATACAATATTAACATTGCACTTTTAATCTTATAATATCTACAATATCTACAATATGTACAATATCACAATATCCTCATAGAAAAAAAGTTAAAAAATTATTTATGTATAATTTTAAAATACGTATATTACAAATCCTAAATTTTATTGTACACACTACCGATCAGAAAGTACTTCGTGCATAATAGCGATATCAGTTGGATAATTTTTTGACAAGTTTTCGGTTGGTGCGTAATGAGTGCCTTCGAAATAAGAAAAGTATCGTCCTATCTCTACATTATTTATCCATTTTGGTGGACAACTTGATCTAGTATCTAAAATAAAAAAAATATATTTTATATATTTATGCGCATGCATAGAGGGATGAAAAATGATATAAAATATATATAATTTATATGATTTATAATAGAGAATGCTACTAATATCTTATACAAACCTTGTGGTGCCCCAGACAGCAGACTTTTCATAATATGTTCATAAAGAGCTCATTTTTTTGACCTCTTTATGATTTGCATTAAATGAATTCAAGATGTGATCTAAAAATATTACTTTTTTAAGCTCTTAAACACTAAATCATAAGCAGCTGATTATGAGTTCCCATATATGAACCTGTTATAACATTCATACAGTGGTCAGAAAAATATCATTTTGATATCAGAAATGTGGCACCTATTTCTTTGCTTGCCGCTACGCGGCGAGTCACTTGTCGTAACCGAGGAAAATTAATTAATTACCTTTATAAATAATATTATTAAAAAAAATTAAATGAACACTCTTAATTTAACTCGTATTCAATATTTATCATGAAATGTATATAAAGAACTAGTAATTAACACATAAGGTTTAAAGTATATTTTTTCCTTTTATGAGCAATAATGCCAGAAAGAGGACACACTGCTCACACGCATACAAGCAGAGAGAGCCACATACATGTGCTACGCAGCATAATTGTGTGTGAATCGCATCCTCTTCCTGATATAACTATTTATCAGTTTAATTTCTGACAAACTGAATATAAAATAATTTAAAATAATTTAAAATAATTTAAAATAATTATAGAAATATTTAGAAAATCATTAAAAACCTATTATAAATTGCACAAATTTTCTTAATTACCGAAATTTTTACAATTTGTAATAATGTGCACAACTAACTTTTCTACGATCTCGTCCTTAGAATAAAAGTTCATAATACTATTCTTAAAGAATCTTAAAGAACTCATTATGACCAGCTCACAAAGTGTCCATTTAGATGGCGCATAAGATCACAATCCGAGCACCTTAGCATCATTTTTTGAAAAAAATTGAGGAACTCATAAAAATTTATGTAATTCATAAAGAGCTATTATAAGATGTCTCCGTGTTGTCTGGGGCATAACATACTATATTATTTTCCGCAAGAATTATATAGTGCAATTGGTAGATAAATCTGAAATTGTAATAAATCTGATTTGTAAGTATAACATTTGCAGAAGCACGTGTGCCGAGTTTCACAGCATTCGCTGAGATGTGGAGCTACAGATTTTAATTTTTTTTGTACGAACACAGCTTTACATTTGTAATTCCACACAATTATCACACCAGTATGAGGATTACATTTCTCAGTCAAAGGCAAATATATGGTTTCGGTGAATGCGTTACGATCATACCAATAGTGTGTTTAATTTTTTTCTTTATTTCCGGTTTACTCCTCACGATGTTAAGTCTAACCTTTATACAGGGTGGCAGGGAAATTTTGACAGTCCCGAAGTGTGGAGATAGATTGGCTCAAATTAAGAAGGAAGCTACTATACTATTTTGCGATATTCGCAATAATTAACGAAAAATTAATTAAAGAAGATCGGCCAATGCGCGTGGCTAGAAGCACACGACGGCAAAGGCGGTCTGACTGTAACATAATGGTGGTGCGCGGCGAAGCGATGATTGGGGAGGGGAGGAGCGATGAGTGTGTAAGCGCGTGGCCGAGCTCCCCCTCCCCAATCACCGCTTCGCCGCGCGCCGCCATTATGTTACAGTCAGACCGCCTTCGCCGACGTGTGCTTCGAGCCACGCGCATTGGTCGATCTTCTTTAATTAATTTTTCGTTAATTATTGCGAATATCGCAAAATAGTATAGTACCTTCTTTCTTAATTTGAGCCAATCTACCTTCTTACTTCGTGAAGATCAAAAATTGCCTGACACCCTGTATAACAAATATCGTCAGAGAGAAGACTGAGAGATGTCATGGCCTACTTTTAGGTGATCCCTGAAAGCGATACTCCCTCTATGGACATTGAAAACGTGGACATGAACTACAAAGCCAATGTTCATGAATGTTCTCAGAAAGTAATATAATGTGCACAATTTCTGGCTTTGTTCCGTGCTATGTATACGAAATGTCGGTAGCACCAGTGCTGTATAACAAGATACTTATGTATGTAAATTGATAGTAAATAAATTATTCAATCGCGAAAGATATTGTAATATTTAAAGATGAAATAAATATTTTTCTATATTTATTGTCATATTTATATCTTTTTATTTACAAAACACAAAATGCCTGCTGTGGGATAAAAACATATTTAACCGTATTTCTATAAATCTTCTTAATTAGCGGTAAACTGATCTTTGATATTTATCAATCATTTTTTAATTATTTAAAAATTTAATTATTAATACATGTATAGAATTTGTCAAATTAATCACTGATTCTTCTAAAGTTTTTATAATTAAGGCTCGAAAAATATAGATGTTGCAAAATATTTTAAGTCTCTTCCTTTATATAAAATATAAAGAATTCATATGTTCCATTTTAATATAGCTAACATTATTTTTATATATTTTTATTATAATTTTCATACCAGCATAATATTTTTATGCTTAATACTTTATATAATACAATGTACTAAATTATAAAATTTAATATAATTACAAAATAGTATTACTATTAATAAATAGGTTGTATGCATACTGTCTTTTAGTTTCTAATCATTTCCAATCACTATACATTTCTATCCAATATATTCTCTTCTTTGAGTTCTTGGATTATTATGGTTTATTGTATTCCTTTGTGTTAACATCATAAAGATAACCATCACTTGTCATGCTTATTCCTTTCTATAGAGTCCATTGGAATACTTTCTTTGTTCTCAGGTATAGATATTCAAATCACTGTAGTTGCCTTTTTCTATTTTCTCGATTATTGTCTCTTTTTCTTTCATTTTATTTAAAAATATTAAGATAATATAATATATATTTATATAATTTTGGTATTTCTATTAGTCTGACTCTTCCCCTTCGACTTGTCCGGCATGTCTGACCCTACCGGTAACTACGGCCGATATTCATAATTCACTCTTATATTTAAGATCGTTTTAAGTAAGTTGGAATATAACTATTTTACTAACTAAACGGAATCTTAAAAAGCAATCTAAGATCATACTTAAAATGATCTTAAATATAAGAATAATCTATATGAATATCGGCGTACATTACCGCCGGCATAGGTCTCAGGTTCATTCAAGAGTACTCAAACCTCCCCACGTGGCAAATGCCTTCGTTAAGAGGATGTCGGACCGTCCGATTTTACCGACAAACCGATTATTTTTTTCTGCACTGAAATTTTTTTATAGATCGTACGAAATAATAAATCCTTTTCTATGATTAAAGTACACATAGTAATATACACCGGAGCTATTGATATTTTGTTAAAAACGAAAGAAAATTAGAAAATTATAGGTTTTTTATCGACTTCTGACGTCAGATCGTAACGATACTTTCTTAATATAAAAGTTTTACAGTTTGTGCGTGCAAAATAGAATCAGTCCGGGCTTGTAATTATATGAAGGAATATAGATGAACTTCTAGAAATAAGTTTAATAGTCGAATAAAAAAAATTTCGGTGCAGAAAATTTTTGTGCATATGTGTTTGTGTGAGATCGAGGCAAAAGAGTAAAACAGACCCGTAAATTAGTTGCCCGATGTCGCGATAAGAGGCGCCACAATCTGTTTGTGTGACAAGGAGAGACAATATCATACCATCCTTCTCTTGCATTTCGCGTGTAATAGTATACGTCAGTATACATGTACGCGCACACTAGGGCATTACACTCCTGTGTTTTCTTTCTCGTATTGCGCGTCATAGATACTCGCTGTCGCGCGGCGTCGTAACAATTGTACGCGTAACAAGCCTCGCGAAAACAGCGTTACAACGTGGAAAATATTCTGTGTAAGTTATAGATATACACAATATATATATATATATATATATTGTGTATATCTATAACTCCCATATATACAGGGTATCCCATGTTAAAATGGGACACCCTGTATATATATATATATATATATATATATATATATACAGGGTGTCCCATTTTAACATGGACAGTAAAATATCTCAAAAACTAAGCCCAGCAAACAAAAATGTTTCAGACAAAAGTTGTATGGTTTTGAGGGGGCCATAAGATGGTACCATTGGTTTGACCTTGAAGAGTCATTTGAAGGTCACGTGAAGGTCATTTCAATTTTTTTAAATGGAACACCCTATATATTTTTACACATTCTTGTAGCTTATCTCGAGAGCTTTCCAACACACTATAATTAAGTACCTTTTCGTCAAGTACTTTTTGAGTTATGAGGCTTGAAATAATTTCTTAATTTTACATAAACCATAAAATATCTTGTAAAATATTCATTTTGCGATTATCTTACCTTAATACTTTTATGTACAAAATAATGAGAGGAATCAATTGGTGTAAAGAAAACACATAGTTGTTTTTAAGAAAAAATATGGAATTGTTAATTGCAAATTACATATTTTTTCTTCAAAACAACTATGTGTTTTATTTACACCTATTGATTCCTCTCATTATTTTGTACGTAAAAGTATTAAGGTAAGATAATCGAGAAATGAATATTTTACAAGATATTTTACGGTTTATGTAAAATTAAGAAATTATTTCAAGCCTCATAACTCAAAAAGTACTTAACGAAAAGGTACTTAATTATAGTGTTTTGGAAAGCTCTCGAGATAAGCTACAAGAATATGCAATAACAAATAGTAGGTTTCATTTAAGAAATTGAAGGTGACCTTCATGTGACCTTCAAATAACTTCAAGGTCAAACCAATGGTACCATCTTACGGCCCCCTCGAAACCATACAACTTTTTTCTGAAACATTTTTGTTTGCTGGGCTTAGTTTTTGAGATATTTTACTGTCCAAGTTAAAATGGGACACCTTGTGTGTGTATATATACAGGGTGACCCATTTTAACTTAGGCAGCCAAATAACTCGAAAACTAAGCCCAGCAAACAAAAATGTTTCAGACAAAAGTTGTATGGTTTCGAGGGGGCCATAAGATGGTACCATTGGTTTGACCTTGAAGAGTCATTTGAAGGTCACGTGAAAGTCACTTCAATTTTTTTAAATGGAACACCCTATATATTTTTGCACATTCTTGTAGCTTATCTCGAGAGCTTTCCAAAACACTATAACTAAGTACCTTTTCGTTAAGTACTTTTTGAGTTATGAGGCTTGAAATAATTTCTTAATTTTACATAAACCGTAAAATATCTTGTAAAATATTCATTTTTCGATTATCTTACCTTAATACTTTTACGTACAAAATAATGAGAGGAATCAATTGGTGTAAAAAAAACACATAGTTGTTTTGAAGAAAAAATATGTAATTTGCAATTAACAATTCCATATTTTTTCTTAAAAATAACTATGTGTTTTCTTTACACCAATTGATTCCTTTCATTATTTTGTACATAAAAGTATTAAGGTAAGATAATCGAAAAATGAATATTTTACAAAATATTTTACGGTTTATGTAAAATAAAGAAATTATTTCAAGCCTCATAACTCAAAAAGTACTTAACGAAAAGGTACTTAGTTATAGTGTTTTGGAAAGCTCTCGAGATAAGCTACAAGAATGTGCAAAAATATATAGGATGTTCCATTTAAAAAATTGAAGTGACTTTCACGTGACCTTCAAATGACTCTTCAAGGTCAAACCAATGGTACCATCTTATGGCCCCCTCGAAACCATACAACTTTTGTCTGAAACATTTTTGTTTGCTGGGCTTAGTTTTCGAGTTATTTGGCTGCCTAAGTTAAAATGGGTCACCCTGTATATATACAGGGTGATTCTGAACAAACGTTTGTCTTTAAAATATCAAATTCTTGAATGAATTCTAAGACGATTTTTCCTTTTTGCAAAATTTTGCCCGGAGATTAGTTTTTAAACTATAAAGGAAAATAGTTAACTACTTACGGAGTACAAGAGGTAGTCAGGGACGGCGCGATATAGGCAATTACGTGGGGTGCTCGTCGTGATCAGCTGATTGCTATACGCGATGACTGTAACAATCAGTGTGTGTAGCAATCAGCTGATCACGGCGAGCGCCCCACGTAATCGCCTATATCGCGTCGTCCTTGCCTACCTCTTGTACTCGTTCCGTAAGTAGTTAACTATTTTCCTTTATAGTTTAAAAACTAAGCTCCGGGCAAAATTTTGCAAGAGGAAAAATCGTCTTAGAATTCATTCAAGAATTTGATATTTTAAAGACAAACGTTTGTTCAGAATCACCCTGTATATATATATATATATATATATATATATATATATATACACATATGTATATATATACAGATTATATATTTTACCAGATACGGTTTGCATGTACGCTCTAGTTATTAATTAAAAAATGCTTATTAAAAAATATTTATCCCAGAGGCGATCTATTTGTGAGCTGATTATTGAAAAAGAAATCCAGAGGCGATTTAATTCGTGTGCTGGTTATTTTTAGAAATATTTCATACCAGATGCGGTTTGCATGTGCGCTCTGATTATTAAAATATTTATTTTAGAAGCGATCTATTCGTGAGCTGATTATTAAAAAAAATCCAGAGGCGATCTAATTCGTATGCTGGTTTAAGAAAAACCCAGAGGTGATTTAATTCTGATGCTGGCTATTCGAAAAATATTCCAGAGGCGATTTAATTCGTGTGCTGGTTATTCAAAAAAATCTAGAGTCGATCTAATTTGTATGTTGATTATTCAAAAAAAATTCGAGAAGCGATCTTAATTTGTGTGCTGGTTA
This sequence comes from Camponotus pennsylvanicus, assembly GCA_023638675.1. Lineage (NCBI taxonomy): Eukaryota > Metazoa > Arthropoda > Insecta > Hymenoptera > Formicidae > Camponotus > Camponotus pennsylvanicus. The sequence goes on from JALHBL010000133.1 coordinate 40,494, forward strand.
CTTTCAAAAATGCTTTTACATCAGATACGATTTGCATGTGCATTTTGGAAGCGAAATTTAAACGAAATTTAATTCAGAAATCATAAAGACACTACCTCAACTAAAAGGCATATTTGATAAGAATAAAAATCCAGATAAAATGAATCATTGAACCGATTTTTACACGTTATAAGAGGATTCTTATTTTGAAAGTGTGCTATATATTGCGATAATTCTTATATAATTGTAGCATGTCATATAGCGACAAAAGCTAACAAATTATTGGAGCAAATTATACTGATCGCTGGCGATTTTTTTTGATGACACCAAGCTTCGAATGTACAATAGCCTACCCGGCTATGTGGTGTCTATTGGAGACTAAAAAAAAATACTTTCATTGCCGTTTCCTACAAATAATATAATATTTGATAAGCTTCGACTTGATAGCATATGCTGTGAAATTTATGCTGCGGCTTTCATTATACTATTACTATAAACTATAGCCTTAGAAGGAAATCCTTGTAAGGAAAAATATTTCAATAATGTGAAATGTACAAAGCAACATTTTTTTTAAATTATAGCAGAAAGTAAATTGTCTTTTCCAAAGTGATAAATTATTCATATATCTTACATTTATCATATCTGATCACGATATTCCAATGAATATCGTTAGAAAAAGACGCCTCAGTACAAATATCTCATTTGCATATATCGGAGAGACGAAAAAAATATATATTATGGTTGCGTCTGGAAATGGACGATAAAACCTATTATATTATCGATATAAATCTATCATTTCGGTGCTTTTGAGACAAAGAATGTATTATGAAAATATTTATATTATGTAGAAATTTTACGACATTACATCAATTTGCATAAAACATTTTATATTGTCAGCTTTTGATTATATCGATTTCACAAATGTCGTGCATAAATTGTAATTTGTAGATAGTTATATGCAAATATCTTTTTTATTGTATATACAGAATGTCGCAGAGTACTGTACATATATAAGCGCTTGTGAGGAGCGCAGTAAATTGAAGAAACAAGTCCCATAGCATTTTACGATTTTCGCAATAATAGAAATTATAAAATAAATAAATTATATAATAATATTAAATAAAATCGAACGAATGTGTATCTACGTGTATGTTTGTGTGAGAGAGAGAGAGAGAGAGAGAGAAGCGCTCGGCCGTTCGAGCTATCGCATGATCCAGTGTGTTTGGCATTTTGTCGGCGCGCGGCAAGGGGAGGGACAGCAGGGCACGCCGCTACTATCGGTTACACCGTCATCATTGCACCGCGCTGTCCTTCCCCTTGCCGCGCGCCGACGAAATGTCTATCATGCTAGACCGTGCAATAGCTCGAATGGCCGAGCGTTTCTCTCTCTCTCTCTCTCTCTCTCTCTCTCTCTCTCTCTCTCTCTCTCTCCCCCTCCCTTTTTCAGACACACACGCAGAGATACACATTCGTCCGATTTTATTTAATATTTCTATTATTGCGAAAACCGTAAAATGCTATGGGATTTTTTTCAATTTACTGCGCTTTCTTCACAAGCGCTTATACATATATAGTACTTTGCGATACTCTGTATGTACAATAAAAAGAATATTTGCATATAACTTTCTACAAATTACAATTTATGCACGACGTTTGTTAAATCGATATAATCAAAAGCTAACAATATAAAATTATACTAATTGTTTGAGATGTAATATTGTATATTTATAAAACTTATAAGTAATATTTATTATATTTTCATAAAATTTATAAGGAACATTTATTATTTTTTCATTTATTTTTATTATATATATAAAAAGAAAGACATAGCTAATGAGAGCAATAATAGAATTGTTTATATACAGGGTGGCCCATTTTAATCCGTCCAGTCGAATATCTCGAAAACCAAGCCCGGGAGAAAAAAATGTTTCAGACAAAAGTTGTTTGGTTTCGAGGGGGCCATAAGATGGTACCTTTGGTTTGACCTTGAAGAGTCATTTGAAGGTCACGTGAAGGTCACATGAATTTTTTTAAATGGAACACTATACATTTTCGCACATTCTTGTAGCTTATCTCGAGAGCTTTCCAAAACACTATAATTAAGTACCTTTTCGTTAAGTACTTTTTGAGTTATGAGGCTTGAAATAATTTCTTAATTTTACATAAATCGTAAAATATCTTGTAAAATATTCATTTTTCGATTATCTTACCTTAATACTTTTATGTACAAAATAATGAGAGGAATCAATTGGTGTAAAGAAAACACATAATTGTTTCTAAGAAAAAATATGGAATTGTTAATTGCAAATTACATATTTTTTCTTGAAAACAACTATGTTGATGAACCAATTGATTCCTCTCATTATTTTGTACATAAAAGTATTAAGGTAAGATAATCGAAAAATGAATATTTTACAAGATATTTTATGGTTTATGTAAAATTAAAAAATTATTTCAAGCCTCATAACTCGAAAAGTACTCAATGAAGAAATACTTTATTATAATGTTTTGGAAAGCTCTCGAGATAAGCTACAAGAATAAGTAACAAAAAATAGGGGTTCCATTTAAGAAATTAAAGGTGACCTTCACGTGACCTTCAAACGACTTTTAAAGGTCAAACCAATGACGCCATCTTATGACCTCCTTCAAGCCATACAACTTTTGTCTGAAACATTTCTTTCTAAAGTGCATAATTTATGAAATATTCAACCGGTCCGGGATTTTTTGAACACCCTGTATATATATATATATACATATACAGGGTTTGTCAAAAGTGTGGAAACCCCTTAATATTTCGAAAAATACGCATTTAAAAAAAAATGTTTCATACAAAAGTTATAGGGTTTTATGTGGCGCATTAGACAGTAACATTATTATGACCTCGAATAGCGTTGTCAAGGTTATGTGAAGGTCACCTCCAACTTTTTAAATTGGACACCCTATATGCTTTTGTATATTCTTGTAGCTTATCTCGAGAGCTTTCCGAAACACTATAATAAAGTTAGTTTTCATTCAATACTTTCCGAGTTATAAGGCTTGAACTCATTTCTTAATTTTACATAAACTGTAAAATATCTTGTAAAATATTCATTTTTCGATTATCTTGCCTTAATACTTTTATGTACAAAATAATGAGAGGAATCAATTGGTGTAAAGAAAACACATAGTTATTTTTAAGAAAAAATATGTAATTGTTAATTGCAAATTACATATTTCTTCTTCGAAACAATTATGTGTTTTCTTTACACCAACTGATTCCACTCATTATTTTGTACATAAAAGTATTAATGCAAGATAATCGAAAAATGAATATTTTACAAGATATTTTACAGTTTATGTAAAATTAAGAAATGAATTCAAGCCTTATAACTCGGAAAGTATTGAATGAAAACTAACTTTATTATAGTGTTTCGGAAAGCTCTCGAGATAAGCTACAAGAATATGCAAAAGCATATAGGGTGTCCCATTTAAAAAGTTGGAGGTGACCTTCACATAACCTTGACAACGCTATTCGAGGTCATAATAATGTTGCTGTGTAATGCGTCACATAAAACCCTATAACTTTTGTATGAAACATTTTTTTTTTAAATACGTATTTTTCAAAATATTAAGGGGTTTCCACACTTTTGACAAACCCTGTATATATGAAAAGAAGGGTCACATATTTTGATAGCAGGTAGTATTGATCAAAACAAGAAGAAAAGGTCTAATTAACATGGGTCTTAAGACTAATATCTTCAAAGATATAAGCTATTTTGTTATTTGAGCTCTTTGTCATTTTCTTATTAGTCGTGTCAATAAAAACTCTTTTTTTACAAAAAACAAAAAATTTTAATGCTGACTCAGCATTAGAGGAGGTGCTCTATGTGATTGCCATTCACTCTCACGCATGTTTCAGCCCTACGTCTTAGAGACTCACGCACTCTTTCAAATCACGCACTCTACTTCATTTCTCTTCCTTCTTCATTTCTTCTCTCCTGATATTTACGTTTGGTACCACAAGTCAGACGACATTGCGTAGGCCTAAGGATTTTGTATTGACACGACTAATAAAAAAATGACAAAGAGCTCAAATAACAAAATAGCTTGTATCTTTGAAGATATTAGTCTTAGGACCCATGTTAATTAGACCTTTTCTTCTTGTTTTGATCAATACTACCTGCTATCAAAATATGTGACCCTTTTTTTCAACACCCTGTATATATATATATATATATATATATATATATACAGGGTGACCCATTTTAACTTAGGCAGCCAAATAACTCGAAAACTAAGCCCAGCAAACAAAAATGTTTCAGACAAAAGTTGTATGGTTTCGAGGGGGCCATAAGATGGTACCATTGGTTTGACCTTGAAGAGTCATTTGAAGGTCACGTGAAAGTCACTTCAATTTTTTTAAATGGAACACCCTATATATTTTTGCACATTCTTGTAGCTTATCTCGAGAGCTTTCCAAAACACTATAACTAAGTACCTTTTCGTTAAGTACTTTTTGAGTTATGAGGCTTGAAATAATTTCTTTATTTTACATAAACCGTAAAATATCTTGTAAAATATTCATTTTTCGATTATCTTACCTTAATACTTTTACGTACAAAATAATGAGAGGAATCAATTGGTGTAAAAAAAACACATAGTTGTTTTGAAGAAAAAATATGTAATTTGCAATTAACAATTACATTAAATTCATTTTTCATACTATGTCACAAAGATTAAAGTTCTTGATTTCAAATACTAACAATAATCCTGTCCCCTCCCAACCCTCTCCTTCTTCTACTTCCTTCTTCACCATTCCTTTTTGCATGGGTTTCCCTAAAGAATTTGTTTCTAATATTAAGAATTATATTAATAAAAGATTGGCATTCACCGTTAGTAATAAATTGAATTCTTTCATTAGACTATATAAAGATCTGTTACCGAAAACTCATCATTGTAATGTTATATATAAAATCAGCTGTTTAGATTGCGATGCCTCGTATGTGGGACAAACTAAAAGGAAATTAGTTACGAGGATTAAGGAACATCGATCTGACATTAATAAAATTACTGGCTCGCTTTCGGTCGTGTCTCTTTATAGATTAGAAGGCCACGAATTTGACTGGAATAATGTTTCCATTTTGGACGAGAAGCCCAGTTATAGAAAGAGATTAATTGCTGAAATGTTACATATCTCTAAACAGATTCACAGCATTAACATTCAGAGTGATACGGATTGTCTTGATAAATTATATCAGCCAATTATTCATAGATTCTCGTAGTGAAATCATAGATCCCGGCTCTTGTGTTTCTGTCTCTCTCTGTGTGTGACGTCTGCTCTATCCCCTCTTCTAGCGCTTCACGCTTTCGGCTATGCACGGTCGTACGCCTCAGTCCTGCGTATTTCGACATACCGCTAGGATGTGCGTGGCATTTACGCACCGTCTTGAAATTTGTGGAAAGATTATTAGACCGTTTCTTTTTCTATTGACTCGTATGTATTTCTTTTAATGCTACTCTGTATAATAATTTACGTTTAACCATGCATTTAATTTTCTCATAATTTTGTCTCCGTTGTGTATCCCTGGAATGCGTTGCTCTGTTTGGTTTTTTTACAGGCTGTCACCTCTGAAGGCTTTATTTCTTTATAAAATAATTTCCACCATTTCCAAGGATTGGACCATCAATTTATTAAAGGAATTTTTTATCATTATGGATTATCGGATTAACTTTTCAATCGGAAAAATAAGAACGGCGGATACATGTGCCCCCGAATATTGCTCCGGTTTTTCGGGCTTCTGAGGTGAGCGGCTCTTTTCCTTGGCTACATTGCGGATTCAATAAATATTTTAATGTTTTCTTTTCTGCTTTATACTTGGCTATTTTGATCATGAATATTAGTTTTGCACTTTTATTTAATTGTAATTTCGAATCGTCCGTTATGTTGCGTATCTGCTTCGACTCTTTTGACTTTGTAAACAGCGCTATTCACGCGTTTTTACGCTCCGAAACATATATACATTATTATTGTGTTTTTTGCTTTTTGACTTATATTCCATGTCGATCGTTATTATTTCACTATACGACATTGAAATGATCCGATGTGGATCGAAACGCTGCGTTTGTCACTCTTAATAAATTAAATTATGTGCATTTGTTCCATCACATGACTTTTATATAGTTTTATCTTTCGCAAATTGTACATCTATTGCTTGGTCCATAAAGCCTTTTGATTAATTTTCGATTTGATTTTTTCATACGGACCATTTATTATATATATAATTTTTGATAAAAATAAAAATTTCATCAGCAATAATAACATAATTCGCAATGATTATAATATCATGAAAATAATATTTTTATAGAATAGAAATAGTAATATTACAAACAGAAAATGAAAATGAAATATTAAAAATTATATACTAGATACTGACAAAAAATGACAATATTACCGTAATTTTATTGTAACTCTCCTTTCTATTATTTTAAACTGTTAAATATTTAAAAAAATAGAATTAAATTTAAAAATAAAAATAAAAACATAATAATTGACTATGTTAGCAATTCAAAAATTTTGAATTAATGAAAAATCGAATATAATTCTCTAACTTACAAAATTCACACAGTCAATTTTAATTGATTTCTTCCTCATTTTCTTTATCTGTATTGCCTTGATGAGTTGATAATAATCGCCGTACATTTCGCTGTCCATCCCAGTCTTTGGCATTATTAAAAATGCTTCCTAACGCTTTATTAAACTCTTTTTCTGTTACTGCTTCATTTTCATTTGTACAATAATTACAAACCAAGTCTGCAATAAAAATGAAGAATTACAATAAAAGAATATAAAAATTATACAATATAAGAATTTTATTATTTAATACATTGATATATAGATGACGGTATAAATTATTAACTCACCGAAAAGAGTTTTATAAAAAGTCGTTTCTTTTATGACATATTTATTTTTTGATTGCCGTATTACTGTAAACTGCATCGCTAAATCTCGAGTAAATATTTTTTTTAATATTGTCAGTAACGTTTTGTACATAGTTTTTTCTAATAGATATTTTAGTGATGTCTTCTGTAGATAAAAATATATTTTGTTAAATTATATAAATTATATGTAAATTATAAATTATATGTGAATATATGCATAAAATAAATTACTAACAAAATCCGAAAGAAATTGTTTGTCTTCAGTTAGTCGTTTCTCAAAATCTTTAAACTCATTTAAGTTTTGTAACTTAAGAGTTATATTATATTTCTCAATAAATTTTTGAACTGTTATGCTATCAGTTTTGACTTTCAAAATTTGTTCAATAGCATTACGAAGTTGTTTAATTTCTTCACTTTGTATCTGCATTTCTACAGTTAAAGCTTTTATTGTTGGAGCAAAAGAACATCTGCAAAAAATGAATATATAAATGTATAGTTATACTTATTATACATATATAAAATGCTTATTTTATTTACTCAATTTTTGAAGTTTCTATATACAAAATGTCTGGTAGATCCTGTTTCACTGTTTGTGAGTGTAGCAGATTAAGCTGAACAGAAAAATCCTTTATTGTTTTATAATTTTCACAATAGTCATCGAAATTAAATTTAAAAAATCGGCGAATTAGCGCACATTTCACGTGATGAGGTGAAGAATGGGCACTGTGGCCACACAACGGCGAGCATATGCACATCTAATTTGCAAGTGTAGGCACGTTTTTTTTTTTTCAAAATTTGCTATTTTGTCATCAAGTTGTGAGCTGCGCGTTCATCACTGAGCTTTCTTATTAATTTCTCAATAATTCTTATATAAAGTATAAATGATACAAGACTTTTTTATTCAGCTTAACATGCTCTATGTCCACGAACAGTGAGATGGCAATTATCAGACATATATATATATATATATATATATATATATATATAATATCTGTACCTTTTGAAAAATCACTTTTCTTATTCTTTCCACTATTTTCTATAAGCTGAAAATAATAATATATGAAATTAAGTAATTGAATATTTTATTAGAAGACAGTTTTATTTTTAAATTTATTATAAATAAAAAATGAAATTTAATTTAAAAATAACGTTCAAACCTGCGTATTTGAATTTGAAGTAGATTCTATAATAGGAATATCTATTTAAATCTTCAATATTTTTTGTTTGCACATTTGTTTTTTCTTTCAGTTTTAAATATTTATTTCTTTTTGCAGATTTAGAAATTGCCGGAAACTGATTTTCATCATTAGCTGCAGCAAATAAAAAAAATTAAATAAATATATTAACAAAAAAACTTTAAAGCAATTAAAATAAAATATTAATAAAATTTGATTGTACATACACGTTGAAGAAGAATTATATTCACTATCAGAGTAGTCTAATTCTGCAGCATCTTCATATAAAATTTTATTACATATATCTTGTTTTGTTTTATTTTTATCTTTTGTTTTAGTTTGGAAATATTTTGTGCAATGAATTGACATTTGTTTAGCATGACTTTCATTTTCTGTTGAATAAGCATATGCTTGTTTATCATTAACAATTTTATGTATTTTTTTCTGTGCTTCTTCGAACGTATCTGGAATTAAAATTATAACAGTGAATTAATTTTAAAATTATTTTGCTTATTATAAAAAGAAAGGAAATTATTTAAATATTACAATAATTTGTATGTTTACCTGCTTCACCTCTTAAATGTATAGGATAGCAAGGCCAGTGTTCTAATGCATTGAATTTTGTTGCAATTAAATTGTACAATTTGGCTTTTCTTTTCTTGTTATAAGGAGGAGGCATAAATTTAGTAATACATGTATGTGATTTTTCATCATAAGATACCCATTTAGATGGAACACAATCAATAGACATAATGTCATTTCCTTCCTCATCATTAATAAACTCTACTATTTGATACTCTTTGGCATTCACTAAACACAACAAAAATAAAGAATCAATTATTTTCAAATTTTAAAATAATTAGAATTTTTTTAATCTTCTGAAAAAAGTCTGAAATAAGTAAAAAAAGTTGCCTAAAGCAACAGACTAATAACCATTTCTTCTTAACCTTAACCTAATTTATCGTAGCACAATGCCTAATCGTATTTCTCATTCCTTCAAATGTGAAGTGAACTTCATGAACTTCATAAGGAAAGAACAAAATACACGATTGTTGGCTAAAAGTGCATGGATAAAGTAAGAGGCAAAAACAGAACATTAAAAGTAAAGAGCATATTGTAGGTTAGATTTTATAATATACGTTGAAGAATATAATTGATACGTATTTGTTATCGTGACTTTTTTCTTATTAAAAATTGATACGTACTTATTATTACGACTTTTTTCTTATTAAATATTGTTTACTGCTTACTCGTATATTCGAAGAGCACTGATTTTTTGCTACGACACGCGTGATAATACACAAGGACCTTCTTTATTTACTGTCACGCGTAATGCCTAAATAAAAGACGAAAAGATAAAGGCTATAGCGACATAGTGATACCACAAAAGAAGACGCAACTCACGTGGTCTGGCAGTAAAAGAAGATCACATACATGCAAGCGCGAACCGCGATATGCGATATACAGAGGGGATACATATACGTTCGCGCTTATTGTATGCGTATTAGCTTCTGCTGGCAGCACTGTGTGTGAATCCCGCCAAATAGAAATTTTTATCTTGTTTAGTGACGCTAGTTAGGTGAAGTTATTTCGGGTGGAGTTCCGAATAGGTGAACCCTCCGATTTTTTTGAAACTACACTATTTTTTGTATTTTTGCGTGCTAATTACGAATATGATAATGAAAATTTGCGACAAGGTCATTTTCAAGGTCAAAACTAAAAAAAACTTAAAAAATATCACTTTTTTGACATTATTTCGATAAATATTGATGTAACAAAGAAATGTTTCAAATAAAAGTTGTAGTTCTTGTAAAAATACATCATTTATGTCTTATACATTATTTGCGTAAAACTGAGTTTTCGAGAAAATCGATGTTAAAAACTAAAATCCGATATGGTTCCTGTCCATCCTCCCCTCAAAGTTTCAAAAGTTTTTAGGGGTGTTGCTAATCTTTTCTGTATCTAATATTTTTAGTATATTGTAGACTCACCATATTTTTAGTAAGGCGAAGATTTAATAAATATAAACTCTGCGCGCACATATTTTGCGACTTTTCGTGCAAAGCAACGCTTATCACCCATCGTTTGATGCTTTGGATGCAAAATTTATTATTACACTGCTTTACATGGGTTTGCGACTTTTAGTGCAAAGTAAGGTCTATCTCTTATCGGGAGAGGCTCAGTTGCGCATAGTACAATTGGACACGTTGCAATTGCTCACTGTGCTATTGGACACATAATATTGCCCACCGTTCTGTTGCACACAGTTCTTTCGCGCACTGTTCTTTTGGGCACAGTGCTTCTGCGCATGACATCCGGCGGGGTGGGTGCGGGAGGGGGGGGGCCGAAGGGGGGCCGAAGGCCCCCTCCCCCTTGCACCCCCCCGTGTGTGTGTGTGTGTGTGTGTGTCGCAAAATATGTGCGCGCAGAGTTTATATTTATTAAATCTTCGCCTTACTAAAAATATGATGAGTCTACAATATACTAAAAATATTAGATACAGAAAAGATTAGCAACACCCCTAAAAACTTCTGAAACTTTGAGGGGAGGATGGACAGGAGCCATATCGGTTTTTAGTCTTTAACATCGATTTTCTCGAAAACTTTCAGTTTTACGCAAATAATGTATAAGACATAAATGATGTATTTTTACAAGAACTACAACTTTTATTTGAAACATTTCTTTGTTACATCAATATTTATCGAAATAATGTCAAAAAAGTGATATTTTTTGTTTTTTTTAGTTTTGACCTTGAAAATGATCTTGTCGCAAATTTTCATTATCATATTCGTAATCAGCGTGCAAAAATACAAAAAATAGTGTAGTTTCAAAAAAATCGGAGGGTTCACCTATTCGGAACTTTATCCGTTATTTCAACTTAATTAACTGAACTGCAATTGCTATAAAGCAAATAATGAATAAACAGTCTCGAAATCGTGTTCAAAAACATCGAGCAGAAAGCTAAAAAATGTGGTTAAATCAATCTCTTTATTTTGTCACAAAGTTATTACATAAGCTTACTCTGCTAAAGCTAGGGCAGGACTGACTCGTTTCGCCTCGCTCCCTCAATATATATGTTTCGGCCGTGCTTTGTTTATGAGCAGCGGCTCGCGGTGCGACTTTGACAACCGATCTGAGGAGAGCCGCGAGCCGCTCTGCGCGATAAGAGATCCTCGCGAGGATCTCACCGAAAGGAATCGGTATCTTTGATCCCTACAGTCCATCCTGACGATTGACCGCGCCGGTCATAGTTGAGGCGTATAATATAATGCTAGATAATAATATAAACAGTTATGTATATATATATATTTTCTTAAGATATTAAAGTATGATTATTATAATGTATTAATTATAGTTAATCGTGTGTCCAGTGCCTCATATGATCGGCGGATATTACACCATTATATGGTATTTGCGTAACTTGAGAGCCTGGAACGTCAGTTACAACATATCGGTCGTTGTCTAAAACTTTACGTACAATATATGATCCCTTATATTTTGGGATGAGTTTCTTGTTTATTCCGACGGTAGTGTCTACGTTCGCTATCATTACGTAATCGTTAATGTTATAGGTGTTGGCCTTTTTACGCGTATTATCATAATATTTTTCGTTTACAGCTTGGGTTTTTGATATTTCGAATGAAGCTACTTCTCGTAGTTTTTCCATATTTCTCTCATTCGTTATTTGATTATTTAAATATAAGCGTAAGGTATCATTTATTTGCCCTAACTGATCTAAGCCGAATAATAGTTTACTAGGAGTAGTTCCGATCGATCTGCAAATTGTATTATTAATTGTGAATTCGGCTAAGTCGATTACTTGATCCCATTTTTTAGATGAGTCGCTCGTTTTTGCAAGCATGGGTGTTAACATTCGATGTAATCTTTCTATTTGTCCGTTTGCACGCGGAGTACCAACAGCTATTAAAGTGTGTTTAATTGATTCTTCTTTCATAAAATTTTTAAATTCGGCCGAGGTGAAAGCGCTGCCACGGTCGCTTACCAGACAGTGTGGTTTACTATAACAACGAAAATATTCTTTTAAATGCTTTATGGCTTCGCTTGATGTTGTAGATTTACACAGATAGAGTCGTGAAAATTTCGTAAACCCGTCTATGATGAATAATATGTGTTTGTGACCTTTACTTGTTTTATCAAGGGGTCCATAATGATCTATGTGATAAGTTTGAAACGGTAGATTCCCCTTTGGAATGCTGTGTAAATATCCTTCTGGTTTCCCACTAGATCCAGAAAATTCAATACATTTTAGACAATTCTTTATATAATTTTTCACTTTTTCTTGTATTCTTGGGAACCAGTATACTTTTGTAATATTTGCAATTACTTTTTTAACGCCTACATGACCGAGATCGTCGTGACAAGTACGAATAACATTGTTTTCCATCGTTTCCGAGACGTAAAACAATAGTTTATGTTTATTTATTTTTCTATAAACAAGTCCATCTCTTAACTCGTATAATTTATCCTCGTTCTTTTCTAGTTTGTCTCGAATTTTGCAAATCTCCTGATCCTGTTCTTGTTTTAACGAAAGTACTTGTTCAAAAGTATTGCCTTCTAGAATTAAAACGCTATTGCATCTACTGAGCGCGTCGACATGTCCCATGCGTTTGCCTGGTCGGTGTATTATTTCATAATCGTATTGTTGTAGGAACATTGCCCACCGAGCTATTCGTGGACTAATGGTTTGTTTACTGAGTGTAAGACGGAAGCTATCACAATCGGTGACGATTTTAAACTTGATACCTTGTAAATAAACGTGAAATCGTTTTATAGCATATACAGGGGCTAGACATTCGAGTTCAAAACTATGGTATTTGAACTCTACGGGAGTTGTTCGATGGCTAAAATATGATACCGGTCTAAACTGTTCTCCCTCCTGCTTTTGTAGCAGGATAGCTCCACTTGTACTGGCATCGCAATGCAGTTCTGTTATCGCGAGGGGGCAATAGATTGCTAAAATTGGTTTATTAGATAAGTAAGTTTTTAGTGTTTCGCATGCTTTATTTTCTTCTTTGCCAAAGTTGAATTTAGTATTTTTTTTCAGTAAATCGTATAAAGGTTTTGCTATCAATGAAAATTTTGGGATAAATTTTCTAAAGTAGCTTGCGAGACCTATGAATCGCTGAACTTCTTTTATATTGCGCGGAACAGGATAATTAATAATAGATTCGATATTCGCTTCACTGGGTTGGATACCATTTTCATTAATAGAATAACCGAGATACGTGATTTGATTATATAAAAAGGAGCATTTGTCTAGACGGAATCTGAGATTATGTTTTTGCGCGACTTCGAATATTTCACGTAAAATATCAAAATGTTCTTCCATTTTTTCGGTAGCAATAAGAAGGTCATCCATATATACTAAGATTTTACTTTCCGTTATCATTGATCTAAATATGTTGTGAATATATCTTTGAAAAACTCGGGGGGCGTTCGTGAGTCCAAACGGCATTTTTAAATATTCAAATTGCCCCAAAGGCGTAATGAAAGCAGTGTATTTTATTGAGGATTCAGCCATTTTAACGTGGTGAAATCCGTTTTGTAAATCTAAGCTACTGTAGATTTTTTTTCCTTTTAATCGGTCTAATTGATCGTCGATCATGGGTGTTGGGAAATTATTTATCTTTTACTGTGATTTTGTTTAATTCTCGGTAGTCGACACATAATCTCAGATTACCGTCTTTTTTCCGGACGAGTACAATTGGACTTGCATACGGAGAAGTACTTTCTCGAATTATGCCTTCTTTAACTAGATCATTTAAAATAACGTTTAATTTCGTTTTGTCGGCGTGTGATAACCGGCGCGCACGGAAACTAATCGGTTGTTCGTGTTTTAAATGTATCATCATTTCCGGTTCGCATATTGGAGAATTTGACCTTTCGCGCGTTACATACAGGGTGTATAAAAAAGGTCGGAACCCTTGAATATTTCGAAAAATATAAGTTTTATCAAAAAATGTTTCAGACAAAAGTTGTAGGGTTTAAAAAGTTCTATTTACTGGCAATATAATTTGGACCTTGAAGAGTCACTGGAAGGTCACGTGAAGGTCACTTCAATTTTTTTAAATGGAACACCCTATATATTTTTGCACACTCTTGTAGCTTATCTCGAGAGCTTTCCAAAACACTATAATTAAGTACCTTTTCGTTAAGTACTTTTTGAGTTATGAGGCTTGAAATAATTTCTTAATTTTACATAAACCATAAAATATCTTTTAAAATATTTATTTTTCGATTATCATACCTTAATACTTTTACGTACAAAACAATGAGAGGAATCAATTGGTGTAAAGAAAACACATAGTTGTTTTGAAGAAAAAATATGTAATTTGCAATTAACAATTCCATATTTTTTCTTAAAAACAACTATGTGTTTTCTTTACACCAATTGATTCCTCTCATTATTTTGTACATAAAAGTATTAAGGTAAGATAATCGAAAAATGAATATTTTACAAGATATTTTACGGTTTATGTAAAATTAAGAAATTATTTCAAGCCTCATAACTCAAAAAGTACTTAACGAAAAGGTACTTAATTATAGTGTTTTGGAAAGCTCTCGAGGTAAGCTACAAGAATATGCAAAAATATATAGGGTGTTCCATTTAAAAAAATTGAAGTGACCTTCACGTGACCTTCCAGTGACTCTTCTAGGTCAAAATGATATTGCCAGTAAATAGAACTTTTTAAACCCTACAACTTTTGTCTGAAACATTTTTTGATAAAACTTATATTTTTCGAAATATTCAAGGGTTCCGACCTTTTTTATACACCCTGTATATGTTATTATACAAGCTTTTTACATTCTCTGTTGTATCGTGAGAAACACTCGGATTGATGTTTAGATTTATCTCGTTATTCGATCGATCGGTACAATCGATATGCATTATTTGATCGATAAAATTATCTGCTTTTTTTTCTGAGTCGGAGTTGTTCTGCAAAAATTTAAATGTTTCATCTATCAATATTTTAATCGCAGGATTAGAAGTAAAATCTCTTCCTAGTAATGCTTCACCGCTCATTGTTTTATGTGGTACAACGAAAAATTTAATAAAAATGTCAACGTCATTTATTTTAACGGTTTTTTCGAAAATGCCTAGTATTTCGATTTGCGAATTATTAACATCGTTAAATTGATAGCTGTTTTTTGTTACTGGAGTACGACAATTAACCGGAGCGTATTCTGGTTTTTATTACACTGACCGGCGATCCAGTATTTACAATCGCCTTGACGGAAAATTTGCTTATGTTACCTTCGTTATCTGGTATATCGTATGACACAGGTACTATATATGGCTCATCTCCGATGAATGGTTGGATCAAATTAGTCTCGGCCAATACATTACTCGTTTTTTTTCTAACTCTAAATCACTAGATTGCTTATCGGGCTCGCTCGTAATAATTCGCGGGTTCGGACAGGCGGCTGCACGATGCCCTTTCTCCTTGCAGTTGTAACATTTTATAGCTTCTCTCGGTGGTTGTCTTTTGGTGTTCTCAGATGTAGTCGGCCTAACCTCCTTGTTGGATTTCTGCAAATTCTCCGATGTACCTCGTTCGAATTTTGGTTTGCTTCTTAACGTGATATTCTCAAATGCTTCTACTAGTTCGGTCATTTCTTTGAATCGTTGCAATCTCGCCTGGTCCAGTAATCTCGGATCAGGTACTCCGTCGAGAATATAATCGATTATTTCATCGTTATCGATCGATATCCGATTTGCCAGAATGATTTTATCGTGATAATATTCCGTGAAAGATTCTCCTGGTTGCCACATACGCTGTTCAAATTCTTTCCTCAACGCTAGTTTACTCGGGCAATGCTCGAACATTCTTCTCATTTCTTCTAGCAGGGCTGCTGCATTTAGCACAATATGTTCTGGTTTCGAGTGAAACCAGCTGAGGGCTTTCCCTTTTAATCTCGAACTGATTAATACTCTCGTAGCTTTATCATCAAGGTTATGAGTGTCGCACAGGAGTTCGACCTGCTGTTTCCATCGCTGAAATTCGCTGCCTGCGCCGTCAAATTCGCTCAGCAGATCCTTGAGCCCCTTAATATTACTGACGTCATTCGTGTTAGGGCTTCTATTTGTCCGTGCGCGGAATCCCAGCTCCTCTTCTTGTTTCATCAGTTCAAGTTCGCGTTTGAGTAGATCTCCTTCCCGCCGGATGAGTTCATATTCACGATTCATCGTATGTTGTTGTGCTTCGCCATTAGCTGTGTCGTTTTCTATTTCGTCGGGGTGCTCTATCTGTCTGTCCTTTTGTTGGATTCTATTCCACATGTCAGGAGAATCTTTTTCCAGCCGCATAATTAAGTCAGCCTTGTTGCCTGACGTCGGAAAATTTTTTTCCCGAAGAAGCTCTTTCAATTCGGCGACAGTATAGTCTGAGGGATTCATCGTATTTACTGTCTTGGTAACACTAATGATATTGACGATATATAATTTCACGGTCTCGGCTAGAGATAATCTGGCGATCTCGTTATCGCACACACAGCACATTAATTCGTCGTGATTTTCGCGCACACAGCGCGTTAATTCGTCGCGATTTTTGCGCACATAGCGCGTTAACTCGTCGCGATTTCCACACACACAGCGCGTTAGTTCGTCGTGATTTCCTCGTCTCTCTGAGTATGCCACTGGAGCGGAGTGTGTGATTCCACTTCTGAATTTGTGGTTAAATCAATCTCTTTATTTTGTCACAAATTTATTACATAAGCTTACTCTGCTAAGGCTAGGGCAGGACTGACTCGTTCCGCCTCGCTCCCTCAATATATATGTTCCGGCCGTGCTTTGTTTATGAGCAGCGGCTCGCGATGCGACTTTGACAACCGATCTGAGGAGAGCCGCGAGCCGCTCTGCGCGATAAGAGATCCTCGCGAGGATCTCATCGAAAGGAATCGGTATCTTTGATCCCTACAACATTCACTTTTCCCGTCATTTCTTTTTGCACTCGGGGATGATATCGAGTATATAATAGCCGACAAACCAGCTAGCTTGATGCGAGGCATTCCCGACAAACTTCTCGTCTACTGTGACATTTGTGAGCCTTATATCACGGGTGATGTACAATCGCTTCTTCTTCGAATAGTCGCACCCGACGCTAGAAATGATTATTCGTTTGCATCTAGCCAGATAAGCCATTTTTCGCCCGCACAATACATCGCTTTGCGTCAAACATGTTTCCGAACAATCGAAATAGATATGAGATTAACAAGGGGAAGGTATACCATTCGAATTCGGAACGTTGACTGTGACTTTGCACTTTAGACGTATCGATTAGATATTATAAAATACACGGAATCTGCGAAAGAGAAAAAGTGCATTTGACCGTTCATTATTATTATTATTAATGGACTATTACTCGGTATATCGCGACGAATTACAGAACGGAGGCGGTCGTGGCGGCAGAATCCCGCGAGTTTTCGTCGGATCGCCTTATCAGCGCGGTCACGGAATCGGCAGTTTTCTCGGGGGATTATTCAGACGCGTACTACCATATTTAGGTAAAGCCGCGCGAGCTGTGGAGAAAGAAGCTTTACGAGCTGGCGTTAATGTAATCGAAGATGTCGAAAACAATACGCCATTTAAGGTAGCGGTCAAACATCGTTTTGAAGAATCGCGAGACAAACTCAAGAGAAAAGCCAAAGAAAAAATAAGTAGTCTAATGAAGGGCTCGGGATATAAGTCTGATGCGAAAATGCATGTAGCTCAGTTCCCTTTTGTCGGGCTTGATAATCACATCGCACGATCCGCAATAACATCGGCTCGTAAGCGACGACGGACGAGTAAGAAAATCAAAGCGGTTGGGAAAAAAAGAACGAGTACAAAAGCACAGAGAAATAAAAAGAAGGAGAAAAGTCGTACGGTTGTGAAAGAAAGACTTAAGACGTCTGCGAAACGACGTAAAATCGGTAAAAAACGTACTGTATCCGATATATTTTCTTAAGCGGTTATATTCGAAGCATTCTAATTTAACGACGGTGGTGACCGACGAACGACAGCAAACAATTTGCGATAAAGAAATATGTCTTTTCTTCACACGCATTCGAGCGAGTGTTTAAAGAGCGAACTCGATCTCTTCTCTCTACCACCTACGCAAACTAGCATCGAAAGTTCGCAATGGATTCATTACAAACCCGTGACCTCTCTCTCGGACGACTCACCGGTAGAATTCGTCATCCCCGGACACGGAGAAGAATATTTAGATCTCACGCACACCATGCTGAGTCTTCGTCTACGTGTAGAAACAAGCGCCGATTCCGCGAGACAGGCTTCAGGAACAAGCGCCGAAAGAATAGCCGTAGGCCCTGTAAATCATTTGCTTCATTCTATCTTCAATCAAATCGACGTGTATTTCAACCAAAAGCTCGTGTCGCCTCCAAACAACGCTTACGCGTACCGAGCGTACATAGAGGCGTTGTTAAATTATTCTTCACCCGCAAAAACTTCCCATCTAACTTCCTGTCTATGGGACATGGATGCACCCGGACACATGGACGATCTGTTGGAATCAAATCCAGGCAATCCCGCTCTCGCGAGACGCGCTCGTTACATTTCCGGAGGAAAGGCGTTAGATCTCGTAGGACATCTCCATTGCGACGTTTTCAATCAAGACAAATTTTTAATTAACGGTGTAGAAGTACGGTTGAGATTCGTTCGTTCGAAAGATTCGTTCTGTCTCATGGAAAGTAGCGGAACATCGAAAATTCACATTCTCGATGCTACCTTGCTCGTTAGAAGGGCGAAAATAAGCTCGGGTTTGTTACTCGCGCATGCTAGAATGATGAGTAAAGTTACAGCCAAGTATCCGCTCACGAGAGTCGAGGTTAAAACATTCACGATTCATAGCGGTGTTATGGGTGAATCGTTAGATAATATAATACTCGGTCAATTACCGAAGCGAGTAATAGTCGGTTTCGTTAGTAATAAAGCGTTTAACGGCGACAGAAAATTAAATCCGTTTAATTTCAAGAACTACGGAATAAATTTCTTTTCGCTGTACGTCGATGGCACGCAAATTCCCAGTAGACCTTTGCAACCAGCTTTCTCCGTGGAGGAACCGCTTTACATCGAAGCTTATCAAACGCTTTTCTCGGGAACGGGCATTTATTTTTTGAACGAAGGAAATTCTATAAGCAGAGACGATTATTTCAAAGGATATACTTTATTCGCTTTTGATCTTACTCCCGATCTATCCGCTAATTGCGCTGGACATTGGAATCTCGTCAAACATGGTAGTTTACGATTAGAAGTGCGATTCGTAAAGGCACTTTCCGAGACGGTTAATTGTATTATCTATGCCGAATTCGATAATGTCATAGAAATCGACTCGTCTCGTCAGGTCATCGTCGATTTTTCGGGGTAAATTTTGTATAGACGCTTAAAATTGTTCCCCCTCTACCTCGCTCAAAACACCGACATCAGCGCGCAGCGTTTCGAAAAATATTCAGTTTCGTTGGAGACACGCTCGGCGTCGTTGTTTCACATAGAGCCTCGCGTCGAATCACATAAGTTTTTCGTAAGATGGATATAGTCGTCGATATTCAGGGTTTCCGCGATGCGAAGAAAAAGTTTATCCCTAAGGAGGTTGCTGTTGTAGCGATTGACGCTCCAATCGTCGATCATTGGATTATGATACCGCCGCATTCGTTTGCCGAATTACCCGAAAAAATAAGACAAGAAAACAACTGGCTCACGCGAAATCATCACGGCATTGAATGGTTCGATGGCAAAACTAATCCGAAATATTTTACATCGCAACTGCCGCAAATTACAAGATGCGTGCGTCACATTTATGTTAGAGGAAACGAGAAAGCGAGTTATTTGAGGAATCTACTTTCTAGAAATATATATAATTTGGAAGGCATCTCACCGGCATTCAAAAATCTGACGGTAGAAGAAGAGTGCGGACATCACGGATTTCGAAAATTCGGAATCTTTCATTGCGCATTACGCAACGCTTACAAATTAAAAAGCTGGATTGTTGCGCAAAATAATTTCAGCAGCGACGGAGACAGCATTACTCAAACGACTTGCAGTTCTCCCGAAATTTTGATAGTAAGCGACGACGACGACGACGACGACGATGAAAATGAAAATATTAAAGCACAATCAAATAATAAAATAGAGAAGAAAAATCTGCAAAAAATCGAACGTACGGCTATTAACCGCCCCACGCAAACAGAAAATCCGTTAGCTGTACAACCCGAAAACAAGCCACCAAAAGAAATTATTCAAATAATACCGCTTGTTCGCTCGTCTTCGCTGCAAACAAATGGACTCTCGCGAAATTCTGCAAGCATTGCGTCAGCTAGATGTCAAACATGTGGGAATCTATCCCGCCGACAGATTGCCGATGGTGTGGACGAGGTCGACGGCCATCATCGCTAATACGGACAATCATAATCGCCCTGGAGAACACTGGATCGCTTTCTTCCTCGACGAAGACGGTACAGGGACATACTTCGATAGCTACGGAATACCGCCCTTGTATCCGGGTTTTTTCCTACGTCTCCGATGAAATTCCAACATTTATCGATGGAATACCGAACAACTACAAGGGCTTTTCTCTCAAACCTGCGGACTCTACAGTTGTGTATTTTTATATTATATGTGCAGCGGTTACGATCTCGATGGATTTCTTAGTCTTTTTTCCGAAAATTGCGAATATAACCATCATTTAATCGTAGAATTATTTCATAAAATTTTTCTTCACGAAAAGAAACATGAAAAATATAATGTTAATTAATAGCGTGTTTAATTGTAAGAAGATATAAAAAATATTTTTGCGAAGTACTATGAATTGTATGCGGGTATATTAATAAATGTGAAAATTTTTTATCTTAATTCGTGTTTAATACTTTTAGCTTTTCCCTTCTTCCTTTATAACACCCCCGCCTCGCGTTCAATCATCCGCATGTTCATCTTTTTACCTCTGTAGTGCAATATAGTCTAATTATAATAATTATTGTCTCGTGCCGAGACTTTGTCTTTTCCGATAAAGCGTGTCATGAACCGTTCGAGTGGAGAGGCTTGTTTCGATATTCCATAGCGGGCCCCGAGACGGAGTGGGGAGGTAAGGATTGTTTCATCGAGACATATACCAGCTACCCCCGAAAGTCGGTAGGTGGGGGGTTCGTTCTGCCAAGACGTAGCGAGAGCGACTAAGGGGCCCTTAGTAAGGACTAGGTAACGGGAATTTGACTCTGAACCCTGTACAGGTGGGGCAGCGCTGGAGTGGGAGGAGGTTTGCTTTTTCGAGTCTAGAACCGTGGAGGTAGGGAAATAAAAATTTGATAAATCGGCGACATAGGGGGCGTCGACCAATCACAGCTCTGGGCCACTATGGTGCGAACCAATCAAACTCTGGGCCACTATGGTGCAAGCCAATCAAACTCTGGGCCACTATGGTGCAAGCCAATCAAAATCGAGACTTCGGGAGGTGGGGCATTGTTTCCACCAATCAGAACGCCTCCCTCCACTTCACCCGGTCACGCCCACGGCGCCAGGGGCCGAGTGGTGGGGGTTTGTTTTGACGCACCATAGTGGCCCATATCTACTGACGTAAATCTATTTTTGTATAATTTATCAAGTTCTAATTACAAGAATGTATCGGATGATCTTTTTTTTTCTTTCGAGAAATTCTAGCAAATCGATCGCGTGAATCAAAGAAGAGATACGGTGAGGGCAAACGTAGAGAAATTTTTTTCCGATTCTGCCCACATCTTCATTCATCCAATTTAATCCAGATTATCCGTCTTCGGAGATTCTCATTTTTCCCTAGCTACTTCGATTTTTTCTCTATCGCTTATTAATATGCAAATATTTTTAATAAAACGCACGCCATTTTTAATGATTTTATTACACAAATACAAAGAACAAAAGTTCATGAAAGAAATTTCTTTTTTCTTTTCTCTTTAATGAAATTTTCTATGGATAAATTTCTATCTTTTTATTTTTTTAGTAGTAGAATTTTTTTAGTAGTATCTTTGTTAATTTGGAATATAACTTTCAAAATGGGGGGACCGGGGACAAAAGTAACAACGTCATGAAAGTAACAAGCCTCGTAATAAACTATACAATACGTTGAATAGTTTGTACTATGTAGTCAAACACGTACGCCCCGATTCTCTTCCTTTTCAGCTAATTGTTGTAGAACGATCGCGCCGGTTGTACATGCAGGAGTGAAATTAGTGTATTTGCATTATTCACCTAAGTATTTCTTGTTTTAGTTTTTTTGTATCTATGCCTAATTAATGTGTATATATATTGACGTAATTATTTTCCGGTGTATTCTTCAAAAATGTATTCATAAGTTTTTATAGTTGATTTGGCTAAGTCTTGCATCACACACACACACACACATATTTAGGTTATAATGCTTTTACTCTAAAAAAATGTGTTTGGGAAAAAAGGACGAAAGTAACACGTTTCAATGCTTAAAGTATAAGGGCTGGTCCCATAATAACTGTACCAAAGGCGATTCTTATTACGTATGCCATAATTTTGATTCGGAATAGATACCAATCTCTTTTGTATAAGTAGTTATCATACAATTTTTATATTGTTATTTAAAATTAAACTATTATTTAGACTTAAAAAAGTACAAAACTGGTGTGATATTAAGTATAATTATTTTATGATATAACTTATAATTATTTTGCTTAACGAAGATTATTTCTTTTAAGTTTTTCACAGATGATAAAAATAAATATTTATTTTATTTTCTATTTTAATATAATATAATACAAAAAAATTTTAAATAAAAGTTATCTTGCTTAATAAAAGATTATAATAAAAGTTGCCTTAAATTGAAAAAAGTCATATTCATTTTATTTTCCCGAAAATAAGAACTGGTACTTTTAGCCCCAGATTATGTTACTTTCGTCCCAGGCCCCCAGGATAAAAGTAATATCTTGCAAGTAACAACGAACTTGCGAAAAGCTATAGTAGCTCTTTAAATATCTATCATTTGAGATTGAAACATAAGTATAATAATGGAGCAATAAATGGAGTTTTTTAATATATAATCTTTTTTTTTATATCTCTAACGATAATTAATTAGTGACCTATAATACAAAAAATGTTACTTTTGTCCCCGGTCTCCCCTATATATTTATATGTATGTATGTATGTATGTATGTATATGTATATGTATGTATATATGTATATATAATTTGATTAATAAAAATTAGTTTTTATTTTGTCTATATTAGAAACGTGAAAAATATGTTTCCTTAACTATGGTTTTAAAAACGTTCTTATAGAAACGTTTCTTATTAATGTTTTACGATTAAAAAGTATTGGATACGTTTAAGAAACGTATATAAAACGAATATGTGCTACCTCGGGCATCATAGCATATCTTAAGTTATTTATTGACGACAGCCACGTGCCATAGAACGTTGTGTTACGTCATCTATTGACAATTGATAATTAAAGGTTAACTGTCCATTTGATCAATGCTGTCTTCTTGCAATGCAGCGGAAATTAAATCAAACTTCAAATTTTGTCTCGAAAATATTACAGTTTTAAGAAGTGACGTAGAAGAGATGATATATTGAATCCAATAAATATTATTGTTATATGTATTATCTAACTGATATAAATAACTTATTGTTAGTTAAAGAAGAAAAAATTATAGATGGAAATGCATGTACTAATAATTGAATGTTTGTTTTCTTACGATACTTATTAGATATTCGACATGTGTATTTTTGTATTTTATATATTATATAAGATCTGCACACTTTTTAATGTAATATTAACTATTTTGTAAATTCATAAATGTTAACACACAATTGTAATTTTCTTTTCAAGCTTTTTTTATATTATGTTTTGGAGCTTTCTCCTATTTCAAACTGTACATATAAATCTTTGTACATACATATATCATTGCTGTGGAGGGAATAAATTTTTATAAATTTATAAAATATTTGAAAATACGTCTATTATTATGCATGAATTTAAAAAGAGACCATTATATAAATACTTGTTTAATTTATTCTTAGTTATTCTTAACATACAGAATTATTCTTAATTATTCTTAACAGAATGTTTCTTAATAATATAAAAATATTTTCGAAAATAAAAATGTTGTATATCATTTGATATTATGATTTATATGATATACAATATATGAATGGACTGAATAAGTCACAAAAGGAGACCGGAGCATTACAAAATTATTTTCAATTATATTTCACGTAATTAAAGTGTTTATCACCTTTTTGGAAAAAGTAATTGATTTATAGCTGGAGAAAGAGAGAATTTGACTGGATACACTAATGCACACTGATGCATATAAAAATTGTCGTATATAAAATTACAATAATATAATTAAAATAATAAAGTAATTAATATTCTAAGTTTTTTACATTGTATTATATTATATATTATATTAAGTATATTATGTTAAGTTAATATTAAGTAAAGTTATATTATATACGTTATTATGTTATTCGATGCAAATAACAATAAAAATAACTCGTACCATTATTTTAGTTACTTTAGTTATTTATTTGCTATTGGAAATTTGTATTTATTTATACTAGAACTAGATTTATACTAAAAACGCTACGTATTGATTCAAACTGCATTATATGAATGTCACAGAAAACGTATAAATCACTTTTTTAAATCCATTATTACTTTTCTTATAATCAGAATATCTTCTTATACAGGGTGATCCTGAAAAACGATATGTCTGTTAAATGACGTATTCCTGACACCATTCTAAGACAATTTTTCCTTTACCAAAATTTGATTTGAAGCGTAGTTTTTGAATTATAAGCAAAAATAGTTAGTAAATCACGCGTCGAGTACAGAAGGCAGGCAGGAGCGGCGCGGCGTGCCGCGAGCGCGGGCGCAGCTGACCGCCCGACGGGTGATTACCACCGCATGAGTCGCTAACTATTTTATCTTATAACATAAAATTATGCTTTAAATAAAATTTTGGTAAAGAAGAAAATGTCTTAGAATTACGTCAGAAATACGTGTTCCTTAAAATAACGTTATTTTAATAATGAAAAGTTGTTCCGGATCGCCGGCCGTCCGACGTTGCAATCAGCTGATTGCTACACGCGATGTGTGTATGGCGGAGTGTGTGCGTAAGAGAGAGAAAGAGAGAGAGAGAGAGAGAGAGAGAGAGAAAGAGAGAGAGAGGGAGGGAGGGTAGGAGGGACAGACATTCATACACACGCACGCACTTTCTTTCTCGCTCTCTTTCTCTCTTTTACGCAACACTCATACACTCTCTCATTCAGTCTCTCACTCACACTCTCTCGGTCACTCACCTGCTTACTCACTTGCTCACTCACCTTGTAGCAGCGAATCTTCATGCTATGTATTGTTGTTATCTGCTGCACAGTTATGATTGCTAGAGATGCGCCACACATCGAAATTTTTTCGATTATTAGTCTCACACTCGATTGACACAATACAGATTACACGATAACGAGTTTACTGTTTATTCACTTACTATTGATTTATCGATACCAAAAATTACTTTCAAAGAAACGCGAATGCAAACAGCACATGACTCGACGCGAAGCGACGGACCGCGGAGACTGCGCGACCACAAGAGTTATGTTGCCAGAAACGCGACACGCGACATCTAACAAACGACTTGCGCGTGGCGCGTGATTGACGCGAGATAAGACGAACAATCGGCTAAAACCTTCGCATTGCGAATGCGGTAGAAAACATGAAACGTATAATGACATACTTAAAAAATTAATTATTTATTATAAATAATAACTATTTCTAATTATAATAAATAATTATTATTTTAAAAAGCATGTGTTGTACGTTATTACATTTTCGAAATTATTGCATTCACGATGCGAAGATTTAAGTCAATCGCAAGAAGCATCTGCTTTAAAATTTTTTTTAGTCAATCCGCTCTTTTCAGAGCGACCAATACATTTTCACGTTGGAACATTTCATTGTGAGCAGAATAAAAATAAATTTTTCCAAATGTAATTTTAATTACATTATTGTTGCGATTGACTTAAATCTTCCAACGTGAAAATGTATTGGTCGCTCTGAAAAGAGCGGATTGACTAAAAAAAATTTTAAAGCAGATGCTTCTTGCGATTGACTTAAATCTTCGCATCGTGAATGCAATAATTTCGAAAATGTAATAACGTACAACACATGCTTTTTAAAATAATAATTATTTATTATAATTAGAAATAGTTATTATTTATAATAAATAATTAATTTTTTAAGTATGTCATTATACGTTTCATGTTTTCTACCGCATTCGCAATGCGAAGGTTTTAGCCGATTGTTCGTCTTATCTCGCGTCAATCACGCGCCACGCGCAAGTCGTTTGTTAGATGTCGCGTGTCGCGTTTCTGGCAACATAACTCTTGTGGTCGCGCAGTCTCCGCGGTCCGTCGCTTCGCGTCGAGTCATGTGCTGTTTGCATTCGCGTTTCTTTGAAAGTAATTTTTGGTATCGATAAATCAATAGTAAGTGAATAAACAGTAAACTCGTTATCGTGTAATCTGTATTGTGTCAATCGAGTGTGAGACTAATAATCGAAAAAATTTCGATGTGTGGCGCATCTCTAGCAATCATAACTGTGCAGCAGATAACAACAATACATAGCATGAAGATTCGCTGCTACAAGGTGAGTGAGCAAGTGAGTAAGCAGGTGAGTGACCGAGAGAGTGTGAGTGAGAGACTGAATGAGAGAGTGTATGAGTGTTGCGTAAAAGAGAGAAAGAGAGCGAGAAAGAAAGTGCGTGCGTGTGTATGAATGTCTGTCCCTCCTACCCTCCCTCCCTCTCTCTCTCTCTCTCTCTCTCTCTCTCTCTCTCTCTCTCTTTCTCTCTCTTACGCACACACTCCGCCATACACACATCGCGTGTAGCAATCAGCTGATTGCAACGTCGGACGGCCGGCGATCCGGAACAACTTTTCATTATTAAAATAACGTTATTTTAAGGAACACGTATTTCTGACGTAATTCTAAGACATTTTCTTCTTTACCAAAATTTTATTTAAAGCATAATTTTATGTTATAAGATAAAATAGTTAGCGACTCATGCGGTGGTAATCACCCGTCGGGCGGTCAGCTGCGCCCGCGCTCGCGGCACGCCGCGCCGCTCCTGCCTGCCTTCTGTACTCGACGCGTGATTTACTAACTATTTTTGCTTATAATTCAAAAACTACGCTTCAAATCAAATTTTGGTAAAGGAAAAATTGTCTTAGAATGGTGTCAGGAATACGTCATTTAACAGACATATCGTTTTTCAGGATCACCCTGTATAGTAAACGTGCCTCTTATATCAAAGAGAAGATACTCAGAAATAAATTAATATAAAAAGTTTAATAAAATTCATTAAACAATTATATATACATATAATTATTTTTATTTATATATAGAACTATTTTTGTTTTATACATATATAACTTTTTTGTCAAACAGTTTTTAAAGATTTTAATTCTTTTTGAAATAACGCGAGTATCTCCGTGGAGAAAAATAAATTACAAACGGAATGCAGCTAATAAGACGTCATGGCAACATATGATCAGATTGATCATTCGAAGTCAGTTAGTATTGTGATCGCTAGCCAAACACACTACCGCGTTACTTATCGTTTGATTCAAACTGCATCATATGAATATCACAAAAAATTGTGTACAAAGAGGATTTTTAAAAGCATACGTAGTAACACAATCGTACGAATTGTCATAATTACATATTTAATAAAACCAAAGATATAATATATATTGAAGTGAATTCGATTACACGCTGCGTGTGCTTGAATATGGTTGAAAATGTTACGTAATGTGTACATGTTATGTAAGATCTATAATTCTATAACTTCTTTGATAGTTTGTAATTTGATTGTGGTTATTTTTTTATCAACGTTTTTCTGCTATAATATTAATGAAAAAGGAAAGCTGATAATAATTATATTCCTCTGTTCGCTATACAATCAAATGATCATTTTGTATCATTTTGCATTGTCATTTGTTCTCCTAAAAAAGATAGAAATTATTTATTTACTAAGAATTCCCTAATTTAATCTTAAGATATATATTGTGATCGCGACCATAAAGAGAAACCTAAAAGCATATTAGAAGATAATAATTTGCGATTTTTTAAAACTAAGTTTTAAGGAATTTATCGAAAATATATGTATACGTATGAATTAATATCAATTCGATTAACACATCAGAATTAGTAGAGTGAGAAAAAAACTAATTGAGGATTCAATGGAAACCGATTGAGTGCAAACGTTTACCAAAAATGCAAATTATGTTGGGAACAATTTTATGTGTTTTATTGAAAGGTTTAGTACTGACACATACAAAGGCAACTATCACTTTTATACCGAAGGATTATACCCCTTTAAACAACCTCCAGGAAGAAAGTGTTTCCATTTGTCCGGATTTAAATTTCACGCAGGTAAGAGATATTTTACGCTTGATTAAGAAACAATTGAATGTTATTGCAGTTAGTAATGTAACTAAAAATGAATGATAATAAATTATATATTCTACCTATAATAAGATAAGGTCAAATAAAACAATTCAATATGAAAGAAAAAAGTATGTACGATGTTGTAAAAAAAAGATGGATAAAGTTTCGAAATTTTGATTACAAATGGATGTTATATATAGTATATTAAATTTAATTAAAACGGTATTTTAAAATTTTACTGTATTATTTTGTCTCTCTTTCTCTCTTTATATATATATATATATATATATATATATATACATATATATATACATATAGTTATTATTTTTAAAAATAAGAATTTTTAAAATTAACGAAGTTTTCTGTCTACTATCTGCTACATTAATATTGTTGCGTCCCCGTGTTCCTTCCCTGCGGATTATTTGGTCACCCATGACGTTCGGCAGAAGATCGTTTTCGAGCGCGTTGCCAAGAAGAATGTTGACAAGACGTATGACTGTCGAGTCGGAAAATAGCTGTCGAGCTAAACGGACGCGTTTCGATCCGCGGCTTATTAATATCGTTATTCTGTGTTCTCTGAGTTCTGTGTTCTGTTATTAAAGTTCTCTTAATCATTAAAACCGTGTCATTATTTACGAGTGCGCGGGTGCCGCGTAATTAGCGTGTGCCGATCGTTTGTGTCGCGCGCGTTCGATAAATATCGTTCCGCGGACGCAACAATATATACATACGACGACACTTCAACAGATTTTTTATGTTATTTTTCTTCAATTCTTAAAATTTCTTTATTTTCCTAGATATATATATATATATATATATATATATATAATCATTATTGATATATAGTAAGCTTTATACTAATGTAGATTTTATTTAATGAAATTAATTTAGAAAGTTAGCATCATTTCTTTGTATTAAGGATAATTATATAACAGAACAGAGCTACTAAATATCGAGATAGAAAATCTGTCTAATAAAAAAATCATTCATCAAACATTCTTGAAATTGTATCTATTAACGCTAATATTTCGATCGACAATATATTCAATAACTATCGCTAGAATTTATATTAATTTTCATTGTACATATATCCATTTATATACAATTATATGCACATATTCTTATCGAGGCATTATCGGTTTATACTATCAATTTATATTTATTATTTTCTGGATTTGTTTGTGTTAAAAATATAACGACATTCGAAACAATTCGAGAAAAAGCTTGACAAAGTAATAAATAAAAGAATTTATATAATTCTATGACTAATATTTAATAACTGTAAAGAAACAATATTTTTAACATTAATAAAACTTTAGTAATATCGGCAAATTTTTGAAAAGAAATTTGAGATGCGGTAAAATTGAGTTAACTAACCTATCGTGAGAAAGAATCAAATCGTTACACAAAATTGTTTTAATAATTGCAAAGAGCTACACTTTCACTTGTACTACTTGATAAAAGCTGTTATGAATCTTCATTGACTCTCGTTAACCTATTGATTGATTTTCTTTTTGACATGAGTTACGTTTGATATACAAAATGTCTTTAAAAAAATAAATAAAAAATAGATTTTACAATATGAATAAAACTACATCGCATTTAATATATATCATTTAGGAATGGTATATATCAAACCGGTATTATTAAGCAAACAAAAAACGAATGGCAATTTTTCATTTATTTTATAATTTATATAATTTAACATTAAAAGCACCAGACACAACCGCTTCAACGATATTCACCTAATTCTTTTCGTATGTTATATTTTATAGCAGTGCTGGGATTTACTTGCAATTTTCGGCCAGATTTCTTAGCTTACGCCTACTGTTCCCCTCTTACCGCTCGCGCCGCTCGTAAGTAAGGAGCGCTCAGGAACGTGCACGTCATAAATGTAATGTGGCAATCTATCTATCTAAGTTCTCTTTATTGTAATTACGTTTCAAAACACAAATATTTTAAATTGTTACAGAACATATACGTAATTAATAATAGAATAATTATTTTTATTATTAATAAACAATAAAGAGAACTTAGATAGATTGCCACATTACATTTGTGACGCGCACGTTCCTGAGCGCTCCTTAGTTACGAGCGTTCGGCGGCGTGGTCGCTAAGGCGCGAGCGGTAAGAGGGGAACAGTAGGCGTAAGCTAAGAAATCTGGCCGAAAGTTGCAAGTAAATCCCAGCACTGCTTTGTAGGATATTTCAATGACCGAAAAAAGTGATCATCATATACTGAATTTCGAATCTGACCAGAGTCATTCTGATAGTACTGCGAGAAATGCGCGAAAAGTCGATGAAGTTACAGTTGCAAATATTTCCGTCATCCCAGAATCTATCGGTAAGTTGCAAAAAAAATGCATAAAACATTAATAACAAAATCTATGACGAAAAAGTGTAAATATAATTTAAATTCAAGAGAGAGTGGCAATCAAATCTAAAAATATCTTCCAGTAGTGAGAAGAATATAAATTCTATTCCGTCCAAAAAAGAAATAGAAAAGCACAATATAAACATAACATTGTACATAAAAATTGTCATAATTTAAGGTAAAGTCAATTTTATTAATTTGCTACT
>JALHBL010000134.1:5000-22821 GCA_023638675.1 Camponotus pennsylvanicus
ATATATATATATATATATATATATTGCGACGTTTCTTTTTATTTTTAATTTTTCGATCCTCCTCGGGTGTTGGAGAGGAGGATGTAAAAGGGGGAGCGAAAATGCCGTCAAAAAAAGACACAAGGCGGGTAGAAATACTCGCGCTCGGAGGAACTAAGATGGAGGGTGTTCTCGCGCGAGCCGCGGCGAAGCGAAGGCCGTCTCGAGATCTCGAAGTTGGGCGCCAGATACGGTCTTTCACGTATCAATTCGCAAAATCGTCAGAATAATGCGAAAAACGTTAGCCTGTTTCGCCACGGGCCGACCAGCTCACCTAACGGTAGAGGGGCAAGGTCCGTTGAGAAGGATATTGAATTATTTGATGCGAGGCGGTCGGTGATTACGAAAATTGACGAACACAACGGGATTTAACACACACGAGAAACGAACACTCAAATAAATTACGCGATTTAATATAAAAGAGAATGTAACAAATTTATTTAAATAAAAGAAATATAGTAGAAAAGAATATAAAGTGAAAGAAATAACAAGTTCTAGAAAGAAATAGTAATAATGACATAAATTAGCGAAACTGAATTAACGAAATATAACTGTTTAACATAAATTCGAAAAGTTGAAATAACGTACAACAGATACTTCTTCGACAGCGGTGATAACAGTAATAATAATACGAAATCGAGACTACAAGAATGCTTTGATATTTGAAGTTTTTCGGGCCCGTTTTTATGGCCGGACTTTGCGAGACTGAACGGCGTTTCGAGAGCGTAACGGAAATTTCGACAATCTCCTCGAGGACGCATTTAACAGATCTATTCTCTTTGTTACTCGCTCTTTTAATCGACAGCACTATGTTTGAAATAAGGCTTAATAATTGAGCGATAGTAATCAAGCGATTTGCGAAGACGAAAAATCTCGCTTGCTACGAGCAAGATCGATTCGCTCGGAATTCGATAGCCGTCGGACGCTACTTCGCTTCTTTTCGGCGTAACGCTTTCTATCTACGCGAAACTCTCGAATTTCGACACTTTCTTAATTCGCTGTAATCTATTATGCACCGCGACACACTCAAACGTACGACAAATACCTTACAATATGCGCGATTCATACAAGCAACAAGCGCGACAAAGACAGTACGACTTTTGCCACGTCGTCACACGCACACGGTCACACGCTCACATACACGCTAATTACAGACGAAAATTGCCCGGAGATCGATTGCGGGGATGTCTTACGCGGTTTCGACAACTCTTTTCGACAGCACGGATAGCGAACGCATTCCTCGCGATTTACCGCGCACGTGGTCGATATACGAGAGCCGGTCACTACGCGTTTTACGACACCCCGAATCCCGGAGAGAGACGAACGGTTCCTTATCAGCTACGGCCGACGTTACAATCGTCCTTGATGCCTCGGTCGCTTGTCTCCGGTCGCCCGAAATACACGAAAATCGCGAGCTCGGTACAATGCCCGAGCGACAACGAGACACGAAAATGGCGACGGCGACAGAGCGGCCGGTCTGCGGACGGAATCGCGTACGTGGCTTACAGATAAGCGATGGGCAACCTCACCGATACTTGTTCCCGTAGACAGGGGATGATCCTCGGTCTCGTCCTCTCGACAACCTCGGCTGCGACACACGTAACGACAACGACACAATAATCTTAAACCCGACTAATCGCTGAGAGCGCCCGCACCAGAGTGATTTCCTGGATCTCGCGATCCAGGGTCGATAGCGGCGTCAATTTTGCGCGCAGGGGTGCGCGGATTAGCGGCCAATAGCGCCGCGACACGCGAGGTATTACTGCGCCCCGCGACAACGCCGTATCGGGGGCCGTAACGGCCCCGATAATTTAAAATTCCGAATCTCGGTGACCCTGTTATCCGCGGTCTTCCGGATACTGGTCCTTCGTCCTCCGTCCTTGGAGGGTGGCGCCGATCCGGTCCGATTATTCCGGCTCAAGACAGCTGTTTCTTGGCTGTTTTCCCTCCGTTATTTGCAGGGGGCGAAATCCACCCGCGACTCTGTTCCTCTGGCGTTGTCGTTGTTCCCGGCTCGAAATCCGTAAGCGCCGTGTCGCAAAAGAATTCCTCTTCTTCCATCCGGTGGTTTTCCGGCAGGTTGCCCGACGTACAAAATAATACAAAAAAAAAATAAATTAATACTAGCACGAAAAAGGATAATGGCTCGTCTCTCCGGAGATTTCGATACGGCTCTCGCAATCTTTCTGGCGCGGCCGCTCGGCTCGCGCCCCGTGAAGATTTCCGGGGCGGATGGACGCGCGTCGGGACGGCAACGTCACAATATATATATACATATATATATATATATATATATATATATATTGTGACTTACACACTTATTTTTTATATATATTGTATCTTACACACTTATTTTTTATATATATATATATGTATGTAAAGAAATGTGAAATAATATTTTAACCTTTTATCAATTAGAAAATTGATTATATTTTATTATTTTATTATACTTTTATTTT
Organism: Camponotus pennsylvanicus; assembly: GCA_023638675.1. NCBI lineage: Eukaryota > Metazoa > Arthropoda > Insecta > Hymenoptera > Formicidae > Camponotus > Camponotus pennsylvanicus. Next base: position 7,499 of record JALHBL010000134.1, read on the forward strand.
TTATTTTTATTTATTATTTATCATTATTTTATTATTTTAATTTGATTTAATTTTTATTATTATTCATTTATTAAAGGGGGAGGGTCGATAAGGCCGGTTTTCGACCTAAATTGTATTTGGGTGAAAAAATTCGAAAAAATTCCTGTAGTATCTACTGAAAAAACTGAGTCGATTCCACCCTAAATGGACCACCCCCAACCCCCCTAGTTTCCCCAACCATCCCTCAAAATAATGAAAATACCATCACTTGGTAACATTTTCGAAAAGATTCGTCACTGGCAAACTAATATTTGATAAATTACATGTACTATGAACTCTCTTTAACTATCTTTACTCTTATTAATCATTTTTTACCTTTTTACTCTCCCTTGAGAAGGGTGGAGGGGGTGGTTTTAGTATTTATTCATGTAAGGGGTATATAAATACAAAAAATCAAAGCTTGATCGCCATACTTGACCAGGGTATCTTAGGGTTTCCGGGTCCGCTGATTCCGAATTCGAGGTCCGTTAACCTCTATCACATCAGGTTCAAGGTCATTTGAAGGTCAAATTGAAAAAAAGCCGGTAAAAATCTATAAAAAATGATTACTGTTTTTGGGATTGTTGATCTCAAATCAATGGGCTGTTTGACGTGTGGTTGCAACCAGGGCACCTCCACGTGGTGACGGTGGGCAACGGAGTTGTCCCACTATCCGGCAGTCCCTGGGTTACGGCGATCATGCCGTCATGGCAACCACACGCAGTGGACTTACGAGACAGGGATTCGGAACCCCAGAATCGGCGACTGGTCAGGGTGGGAAAGCGGGCCCGCAGGCGTCGTCATCAAATGACCGTAGTTCAATTATTAAGGGAAAATCTCTATTGTGTAAGACATTTAAAAGGTAAGGTCATTAAAGAAGATGAAGAATCTCGAGTCCCAACAGTTTCAAATACGACAACCTTGACTAGTTCAGAGGTCGGTGCTTTGCTTAATGACCTTAGGTGTTTTGCTAGAAAAAGATCAATAAACTTTGACATTCCTGGTGCTATGAGCGATTCTGACTACGTAAGACTTACAGGTATAACTGCATCAAACTTCGATAATCTCTTCAAGTATGTGAAAGGGTTCATTCGAAATACAGCTAATAGAAGTTCACGAACTTGTCTTGCAATAATGTTAATGAAACTCAGAACTGGTCTTTCACACTCTATACTTTCTACACTTTTCCAGATGCCACGAAGGTATATAGGTAAAGCTATTGAAACTGCGAGAAAAGCTTTCATGGACGAGTTTGTCCCGTTTCATCTTGGCTTAGATCACATCAGCAGGGAATACTTTATAAATCATCATACAAGAGACTTAGCTAAAGCCTTATTTGCAAATGGTGAAGATGTAGCCATCATTGTTGCTGATAGTACATATATATACATTGAAAAAAGCAGTAACTACATGTTTCAACGTCGGAGTTACTCTGTTCATAAGGGTAGACCTCTAGTTAAGCCTATGATGTTAGTAAGCACAACTGGCTATATTTTAGAAATATTCGGGCCTTATTTTGCTGATGGGAAAAATAATGATGCCAGTATTCTGAATAGCTTGATATGGCAGAGAGCATCTCCCCTTTTGGAATGGGTAATGCCTGACGACGTATTGGTCGTTGATAGAGGATTTCGAGATTCTATAACAACAGAAGAATATGGACTAATACCTGTGATGCCCCGGTTCTTAGAAAGTGGATCTCAACATGACACCGAAAGTGCAAATGAATTTCGATTAGTCACGAAGATGGGTTGTTGAATCGGTGAACGATCTGGTAAAACAATGGAAAATGCTTTCTCAAGTCATGCCTAACTCTCAAATACCTTTTATTGGAGATTATGTAAGAATCGTTGCAGCCATCTGCAATGCTTACAGACCACCAAGAGTTTCGGCGACATGCCATGATGATGCCATCATTGCTGAAAGAATGCTTGCTTTGAGTAAAAAAGGAAATAATGTACAAAAAAGGTTGATAACAATGGTTGGGCTAAAAAAAGGGTAATTTGGGAGCATAGAAGCAACTTTACTTGTTGATTTTCCACGTTTGACGATTAATGACCTCCAAAGAATAACGATTGGGGTATATCAGCTCAAGCAAGCGGCATCCTATACCAGAGAACATATTGACGAGGAAGAAAATTACATGCTTCAGGTCCATAGAGAACGGGAAGATATTTTAAGGATTCTTATGCAGTCCCGGCACACAACCTCAAAACAATACCAACTTTGGATTCAATATGAAACAGAGAGTTTCGATCCAATTAAAGGTTGGTACTGCCAGTGCAAAAATGGAGCTAGAGTAGTTGGCTGTTGTGCTCATATAGCGTCTGTTCTCTGGTATTTAGGATATTTCAGACATTTGGATAATTTTCACCAATACAATAGTGATAGCTATCCCGATTTTTTGGTTGACGCGGCGGACTGAAGTTTCTGATGAAGAGCATATAGAAGAAGAAGAAGAAGAAGAGGTAGAAGGAGAGTGACAAATGAAATAAAAAGGTTCAACATGCACCTCAGTGAGAGGCAAGGGGACTCACGTTAAACAAGCACCCCAGTGAGAGGCAAGGGGACTCACGTTAAACAAGCACCCCGAAGGGAGCAATCATCTACTACGTCCACGTTGTTGTTCCTGGGTAACGCAGAGTGTAGATTATTACACCTGCGGTAACTTTCACATCATACTAGCATAACACCACATCTGGCATGATGTTTATGATTAGTTACGATAGTCAAGGATCACGATAAAATTGTAAGGACGTAAGAAATGTACTGAAGGTATCAAATCGATTGCATCCTTAAAGGATTACACCCATTTTTCACAATTATCCTCAACGAGCGTTTTAATAAAGGAATCAAAAAGCGGTCCAAATTCATTGAACAGCACTTTTATCATCTTAACCTTACAACGATACTGAGTTAAGCTTGAAATGACACTAAATTGGCAGAGAATGGTTAAGCAAACTCCAAATTCAGATTCAGAAGCCCCAAAAACTTAGTAATCATTTTTTATAGATTTTTTACCGGCTTTTTTTCAATTTGACCTTCAAATGACCTTGAACCTGATGTGATAGAGGTTAACGGACCTCGAATTCGGAATCAGCGGACCCGGAAACCCTAAGATACCCTGGTCAAGTCTGGCGATCAAGCTTTGATTTTTTGTATTTATATACCCCTTACATGAATAAATACTAAAACACCCCCTCCACCCTCCTCAAGGGAGAGTAAAAAGGTAAAAAATGATTAATAAGAGTAAAGATAGTTAAAGAGAGTTCATAGTACGTGTAATTTATCAAATATTAGTTTGCCAGTGACGAATCTTTTCGAAAATGCTGTTACCAAGTGATGATATTTTCATTATTTTGAGGGATGGTTGGGGGAAACGGGGGGTTGGGGTGGTCCATTTAGGGTGGAATTGACTCAGTTTTTTCAGTAGATACTACAAGAATCTTTTCGAATTTTTTCACTCAAATACAATTTAGGTCGAAAACCGGCCTTATCGACCCTCCCCCTTTTTTACATTTCCTTTTTAACGGAAGAGATCACCACCTTCTCGCGGTTTCCGTTGAGCAACAAGATGTACGTCATACATTAATACAAAATAATAATAACAAAATACAATTCTATTAAAATAAATTTAAATATTATTTTATTACAATTATTTTTTTAAAGATTTTTTTTTAATAAAAACGTACATACTGGCCAAGAGTGGAAAAATTTAGATAAAAATTTAGATACAAATATGTAAAATTTGTTTTTGTATATGTTATAGTCTCTTTTTTAAACATATAAACTTTTATAAAAAAAAATCAATAGGAAAATATTATGTGTGATAATAAGTATCGCTGCGATACTTGCAACGATGCAACTTGCATCGCCAACTCGCCAGCTCGAGATTTCGAGAATCACATAGCTATTGTATTCAGAGAGATAGGTAAGATACAATAGACCTCTCAGGAGAGAAGGAGACAGAAGCTAATCTATCCGTCTTCCTCTGTAAACCGAAGATAACCGAACGTCGAGCGTACACGGAGAGCTTATGCCTTAGTGCGCGAAAGTGGTGGGGATACAAATCGTGCCGCCGCTGGACGCAGCGTATGCAATCTGGTAGCCTTGCACGCCACTCATAAAAAGCGGCGTATGTCTCCGCCAGCAGGTCCCACGGTATTGATCCCGACACCGCAAGTGCCGCCTCAGCAGGGGTGGTTCTGTACCCCCTAGTGATCCGCACGGCCAGCCTTCGTTGCAGACCTTGCAGAATCGCAAGGCTGCCCCGGCTGGCCGATAACGCGGCGAACCACACGGAGGCCCCATATAGGATCATGGATCCTACCACCCCCATATAGAGACGGCGCACCCTATCCCTAGGCCCCCCAATGTTGGGCAGCAAACTCCCGAAGGAGTTAATCGCTGCCCTGATACGGGGGGCCAAGCGGTGAAAGTGCTCCCGGAAATTCCAGTGGCAATCGAGGTGCAGGCCCAAATATTTCATGCTGGGCCGCACCTCGATGCGGACTCCCTCGACGATAATGTGGGACTACGGCGACGGCTTCTGCTGAGGCTGCTTAAGATAAACAGCCTCGGTCTTATGAAGCGCCACCGTCAGTTCCAAGGCGCATATTCGGCCAACGACCAACGTCACCCCTACCTTAGCGAGGCAACATGCCTCCTCCCATGTATCCCCACGGGCCATAACCAGTCTGCTATGCAGACGACACTCAGGCCCGTGATGAGGGCGTCCCGCAAGACACCGTTGTACCCGAGGTTCCAAAGGATCGGGCCAAGCACCGATCTCTGTGGAACCCCGCAGCACATCTCCCTCCGCATCGGTACCCCGTACCGGGCCCGATATGCCACGGACCTGTCCCGGAGGTTGTCCGAAATGACCTCCCGCATATAGGGCGGCACTCGGTGGTAATTGAGCGCGCGCCCTATACACTCCCAGGGTAGGGAGTTAAAGGCGTTGGCGATGTCCAGTGACACCGCCAACGCCACCCCACCCCGGGAGACAGCCTTATCCGAGAAGGCCCGTACGCGTTTAACCGCGTCCACCGTTGAACGGCTTTCTCGGAATCCGAACTGGCAGTTGGCCAGATCGGGGCCTACATGGGACAGGTGCCGTTGGAGGCGGGCAGCGAGCACTCGCTCAAAAAGCTTACCCGCCTCGTCCAACAGGCATATCGGGCGATATGCGGAGGGAGACTCCGCGGGACGCCCCTCTTTGTGGAGGACTAATGCCGCCTCCTTTCATACGGGGGGAAATTGTCCCGACTGGAGGCAGGCTGTGAACAGCCTCCTCAGCCGGTCCCCTAGGACACCGAGGGCCAAGACCCAGGCACGACCGGGGATCCCATCCGGCCCCGGGGCAGTGTTTCTTGCCCGGAGCCTCCGGATTGCCCCGATCAGCTCATCCTCTGCTACTCCCAGATCATCGGTCCAAGATGAAGACTGGACCGACTGTCCCGGAGACTGCCCCACCCCCTCCCCTTCTAGAGGGGAAAAGGGCGGAGCTACGTCTTCCAGGACTTGGGGGTGGAGACTCTCCGTATCCGGGGCCCCCCCGATCGCAGTTTCTTCCTGACGATCAGGTAGGGGCGACCCCATGGATCGTCGTTGAGAGTCTCCAAGAGCTCTGCCTAGGCCTTATCCTTGGCCCTCTTGATGGCCCGCTGCAGCGCCTTCTTGGCCTCTTTATAGGCCGCGTACAGCGTTGCCGCTTCAGCCTCAGTATGGCGCCTGCGACGGCACCTGGTGGGGAGTATCCCGATTCGACACAGCACGATTGGACACAGCCAATCATATCAACCGATGCCTAGGGTAACCAGCACGATTAGCCAATCAAACCAATGGTGTCGAATCGTGCCGTGTCCAAACGGGTGTCACCCCACCTGGTGTACCGGTGTCACCCCACCTGGTGTACCGGTGGCGCTCCCTCACGCAAACTGCGCGCAATTGCGCAATTTCGAGCTATCACCAGTACACCGACCTCTTAGCAGGGAGGGCCCGGATCCGGGGCATGGCGGCGTCACATATTTGTGTCATCGCCTCCCGGAAACCTCCCTGCTCACGTCGCAAGGGCCTGGCTCTGGTATCTCCAGAGCCTTAGCCGAAGCGGCAGTCACCAATGTGTCCTCTGCCAGCCGCTTAAGCGTCCAGCGGGGGGTAGGGGTGTACCCGAGGGACGCGGCTGCCTCTCGAGGGTGGGGTCGGAGATGTCCCACCGGATATACCGATGATCAGACAACGTCTCCGACCCCTCCATTACCCTCCAGCCGACAACCTTACGCGCGATCGGCGGAGAACCAAACGTCAGATCGACGATGGACCCGCCGTTATGCCGCACGCAGGTGTGAGCCGAGCCCCGATTCAAAACAACGAGACCCAGCTCCGCCTCCCATTCTGCAAGCCCCTGACCCCGCGCGTTCGTCGCAGGGGAACCCCAATCCACCGACTTGGAATTGAAGTCCCCCGCGACCAACACTAGACCAGGCAGATGGCGACGTACAGCAGTCGCCACCCGGTCCAGGTACGCGCAAAATTGGGCCAGGTCGCGGTTTGGCGAAAAATACACCCCCATCACGACAATTTCCTCCCACTTCGCGGCCACAAAGCCGCTTCCTCTCTCGAGGAGAGAGGGGGAGAGCTTTCGCCCCATACTTTCCAATTATGGCGACTAAGCCGTCCACATCGCCGATCCAAAAGGGGCGTATCCCGATTGGACACGTAACGATTCGACACCGCTCGATTGGACACGCATTATTGGACACGTTTTATTGGACACCGCTCGATTGGACACCGCACGATTCGACACGCACGATTCGACACCGCACGATTCGACACCGCACGATTCGACACGCACGATTCGACACCGCACGATTCGACACGCACGATTCGACACCGCACGATTCGACACGCACGATTCGACACCGCACGATTCGACACCGCACGATTCGACACGCACGATTCGACACGCACGATTCGACACGCACGATTCGACACCGCACGGTTCGACACGCACGATTCGACACCGCACGATTCGACACCGAAGCGAGGGGGACGGGGTGGGTGCGGGAGGGAGGGCCGAAGGCCCCCCTTGCACCCCCCCCCCGTGTGTGTGTGTGTGTTGAATCGTGCGGTGTCGAATCGTGCGTTTCGAATCGTGCGGTGTCGAATCGTGCGTGTCGAACCGTGCGGTGTCGAATCGTGCGTGTCGAATCGTGCGGTGTCGAATCGTGCGTGTCGAATCGTGCGGTGTCGAATCGTGCGTGTCGAATCGTGCGGTGTCGAATCGTGCGCTGTCGAATCGTGCGTGCCGAATCGTGCGGTGTCGAATCGTGCGTGTCGAATCGTGCGGTGTCGAATCGTGCGGATAAGGGAATCAGCGGAGCAATCTGCGGCCTTATGGCCTGATTGACCGCAGCGGTAACGTAGTCCTTATCCGCCTTACAATTTGCCCTCGAGTGACCAGCCCCTAAACACCTGAAGCACTGGAGGGACCGGGCACCGAGAGCAACAACCTGGGCCTTAATCCACCCAATGGTGAGTAGGCCCTTGTCCCCATCGATTACCTTTTTGGCGGCGATCGCTGGACATCGGACCCACACGGACCCGAGTCTCCCCGCGCGGGGACGATTGATCTTACCGACCATAACTTCCCCCGCGAGGCATCCTCCGGCTTCAGCGACCGCCTCTCGAACCTCCCTGGGGGCGACGGAGTCATCCAACCCGGTCACGCGGATCTCCGCGAGCTTGACCGGGCGGGTGACCCTCATCCCCTTGGGCTCCAACAGAGCCCTGAGGGCCTCGGCCAATTTATCGGCACTGGCGCTGCTTTCTTGGCCGGGAACCTCGTAGAGGATTCCTCCTCCCATAGCCTTTCTAGGCCTGAGGGACTTGATCCCGAAGTCCGCCAGCTTTATGCTAGAGCGGGCCCCGGAGATCGCATCCCCCACCGAGACAGGCTTATCGCCCCCCCTCGCAGGGTCCACACTCAGCAATACGGCTGCCTGCTTGGGAGGGCGAATCTTCTTGGGTTTGGGTGGGGATCGGTCTCCCTTTTGCGAGGTCTTCCCACTCTCACCCTTCCCCTTAGGTTTATTCCCTCCCTTTTTAGGGGAAGGGGCTTCTATAGGGGCATTGTCCGTGGCCTTATTAGCGGTCTTAGCGGCATTGTCCGCGACCTTCTTAGCGGCCTTGGCCTTGCCTCTAGCTCCCGCCGTCGATCCCCCCCCCCGCGGCCGACCGTCCATTCGGACTCGTCGGCCGCTTGCGAGGACTTGGCAACCTTAGGTCCACCATCGGTCGATGAGGCCTTGGTGGCCTTGTTTCCTCCCTTCTTACCATCTCCTTTTACGGGGTCGGCGGTTTTGGTTGCGGAAGAGGGCTTGGGCTTAGCCCCTTTGCCCCCGCCGCCACCAGACTTTTCCGATTTGGATGCAGCGGCTGCTTCCGCATAAGATTTTGCCTTAGCAGCCGCTGCACTCCTCTTCTCGGCCTCCAATTGCGGCCGAACCTTGTCCGGGAGCAGCCGCCCTTCTATCGCCGCGAACCGCGCGTTGACAAACTCAGCGACGCGGTTCGTAATGGCATTAATTATAGCATCTGCTCCCGGATCAGATGCTACCGCCGCCACCTTCTTAGGGCTCCCTATCGAGCCACTCCCCCTTGCCTTCTTACTCGTATGAGTAGAGGAGGAGGGATGGAGGGTCCGGTACCTCCTCCACGCTCCTGCGCTTGTTGCGCTGAGATAGTGGAGGAGAATCCACCTCCATGAGCGAAAGGCCCTGCGTTGGAGACGAAGATGGCACGGGCTCCTTTGAGCCCGCCTTGTTCGCCACCTTCTCTTTAAGCTCATTGAGCTGCCGCCTGAGTTCCTCCACTTTTCCGCTAAGGCGGATGTTGGTCTCCCTCAGACGGCGGCTCTCATCACTTTGAGTGCGGCTCAGCAATTCTTTGCCGGCCGCACCACCTCCACCGCCTCCTTCAAGATTTTTATCGAGGTACCCTTGTATCCCTTCTTGAAGGAGGCGACAGTATGCAGAGCCTCAACGTTCTTCCGCAGCTGGCCGGCAAGGTCATCTGCAGAGAGACTTGAGGGGTCGCAGGTCTCCTCCGAGCCCTCTTCGAGCGCTACATTCGCCCCCAAAAGGACTTTACGAGCCCGGGTTATTCGGGGCTCGCCAGTCCACGAACCAAGGAGCTCGCGTTCTGCTGTAAGCCGGAGCTCCTCGTTCTCCGCCCCAAGTAATTCAGCTTTTGCCTCAGCAAGGCCGACGTACTCCCCAGTCGTTGGGGGCCTCCCTCTTTTTCTCCGAACCTTCCCCCTCCGCGAGGCGGGGTTCGAAGGCTCAAAGTAAATTGAGGCGTCGGAGTCGTCACTCTCTCGAGCACGCTTGATGGTCGGATCGTGCTCGGTTAAATCGATCTCCATGGCTTCGTCCTCATGAGAGGACCTCGCAGGTGACGCTTCGCTTGCCCTCCTTTTGCACCCTGGTTTGGAGCTCAAGAGTTTAGGTCGGGCATTAACGGGGGCAGGTTTGACGAAACCTTCGTCATCCTCTCCCTTCCTGCTCGTAGTGGCCGGAGCTGGGCTCTCCGCTGACTCGTTAGCGGAGCCATACTCCGAACCACTCCTTACGCCGATGTCGCTGAGCAAACATCGCCTCGGCGAAGAGCCTCGAGAGGCTCCTGATTCGTCGTCCTGAGCCGGCGTTTCCGTCGGCCTGGACTTTCCCCCGTCTACTTTTTTTTTAATAATTTTTTGGCGGCAACTCATCTTTGTTTACTCCCGGGTGCAGCACGGCTCCATCCACCAGGATATACCCTCACCGGCCGAGTGTCCCGAAACATGACCGGCAACACTCCCGGACCGGGCCCCAAGTTCCCCCGGGGGGTGGACTATGTCTCGGGGGGGAGGAGAAACTCAACTCCTCCACTGGACTCCGAGCCCCTACTGACCCACCCCGCAAAGGGTGGGCTTTCAGGGCTCCCGTACCTCCGACAATACGGGCAACGTGCTGCAGCTTGCCAGGCTTGGATATCCCAGGAGGGCCCCACGGACGGATGGAGTTGGGTCGCTGCTCCCCGGCCCAACCTTGCCCGCCGTGGCGACCAGCGCGCCCGCGCCCTGCACCGGCGAACCTGATGCAGGGCGCCGCCTGTCCGAAGGACGCTTCGGAAGGGAAGCAGTCGCGACGACCGTCGGATCCCTCCGTCGCCGGGCCCCGCCTCGGAATACGTCCGAGCGGCCCCGGCGACCGGACCATCTCCATACCCCCGAAAGGGTACTTCGACAGACCGAACCTCCGCCACTGGACCCGAGCTCGGAATAAGTCCGAGTGGCTCCAGTGGCCAAGCCGGCAGACCCGGTCTCGGATTACCTCCGAGCGGCCCTGCCGGCTTCCTACCCTATACACACTGAGGATCCGGCACACCCCATGCCAGGGCGCACGCCCTGAAAAGGACATCGTCCCCAGACACAAAGTGTGCCTTCACCCCCTCCTCGCCCTCAGAGCCGAAGCCCCATCGGGAGCACCCAGCACAATAAGGAGGTTAGAAAACCTCCCCTAACGGCTCCGTGCAGCCGGGCGATTGAAGTCAGGGCCGCCAACCCTTATCCGTGATGAGCTATACGCCCAAGGCCACGGAAAGCCTCTTCCCGTTCCCGCCAACAGGCGGGAAGCGGGGGAGTGCAATGGTGTGCTCTTAGACTCATTCTCCAACGAGAAAAGGAGCCCCTCCACCACGACAAGGCACACCACAGAGAGGTGCCTCCCTCTTAGGGGAGCGAAAAATAGAGAGCCCTTTCGGACTCTCCATTCCACCTCAGGCTCCTCTCTGCCAGGAGCAAATTTTGTCCCTGCGGTCCGGGCACCTTGAATGTGCTCACTGGACAGCTCCATTCGCTCCTACCCTCGCTTGTTTTATAGTGGGGTAGGGCATACCCCCACTAGACGGACGCCTGTGTTGGCGGGAGAGTCGCCTTCCGATCCGAGCTCCCCCCGAAGGGGGCCCCCATCCTCGGCAAGAGAGGGATGAATTATCCGCACGCTTACTACTGGGGGGGTGCCTTCCCCCCAGCGTTTGAACGGCAGAACCGCTCGGTCCAGGCACGTGCTCACCGACCGGCCAGGCCACGCCATTTGAGTCACAGGTGATTCCATTCCGAATACACCCGCGGTACCGACTCCTGCTGCGTTTTTATACGAGGGGGAAAGGAGCACCCCTGTTGGTCGGATATTAGATTCAGGAACCTAGGTTCCGTCGTCCTAATCCACCCCTACCCGTGTCCCTGCATCCGCCTTTTTATACGAGGAGGAATGCAGACTCCTGTTTGTCGGATTTCAGATCTGGGACAAGCCTCACCTCATCCGTCCGACCCTACTCGTGTCCCTGCATCCGCCTTTTTATACGAGAAGGAATGCAGACTCCTGTTGCGATATGTCAGCCTCGGGGCTGGGTAGCCCGTCACTTGACATAATCGCGCCACCCGGTGGCATCCGTGACTCGAGATAAACGTGTCTCCGATTTTCCGGAGGATGAGACACCACTCCTCTATTCACCCCTCTGCGGGGGGGTGAATAGAGGAGTGGTGTCTCATCCTCCTGCGCTATCGCCGCAGAGGTGAATTCCTACCCGCGCCCCCCCCAGTAAGGGGGAGAGAACGAAATATGCCGTGGTGATCACATTGGAGATACACCAACGACCCCGTACGCCTCCGCGTTTTTATACGAGGGGGAAGGCGCACCCCTGTTGGTCGGATATCAGACTCGGGGCTCTACGAGGTAGCAGCCCGTCACCCTAATCCGCCCCTACCCGTGTCCCTGCATCCGCCTTTTTATATGAGGAGGAATGCAGACTCCTGTTGCTGGCGATGTCAGCCTCGGGGTTCTACGAGGTAGCAACCCGTCACCCAACATCACCGCGCCACTCGACGGCATCCGTGTCTCGAATTAAATGTGCCTCCGAATTTCCGGAGGGTGAAGCACCACCCCTCATAACACTCATGCCTGCTGGCTGATTTTACCTACCCGGGTTCGCATTGGATAGAAGTCCCATCCAAGGCGATCCGCTCTCTTTAAAGGGGAGAGCAGTGGTAGAGACCCTCGGTGTACGGACGTCCCGGAGGGCTCCCCGGTGCTAAGCCGGCTACCTCCTAGAGGCCACACAACCGTGCCACCACCGTTAGGCGGAAGCTCCCTGATCCTTCAGGTTCGGAATCAGAGGTCCTAGGACATGATCCATCTCCCTCCAGTCGAGTATCCGTGATGCCTGCGGGATTTCTTCGGCCCCCACCCGGCCATACCGCGGCTTTAGGACATTCCTGTCCCCGCCCCAACTCGTTGGCGTTCACCGACTTTAAAGGCGTGACCGCAGCACCCGTAGCGGAGACAAATTCGTCCCTTCAGCATCTGACTCTAAACACACCTATTAAGGTGCGTATGCAAACGCCCGATGACTCGACTGCCCGCTGGCGCAAAGATTTTCCCTTACCGGCAAAGAGAAAGATGTGCTCTTAGTTGCACCCTCCACCACGACGGATCACCCTGGCGGTCGCAACCCAGTCCATCATTTCCGCCGTAGCTTCGGATGTGGAAGCCCCTTCGCCACGACAAGGCGACACACCATGAAGGGGAAGATGACTGAGAGCCTGCGTTGAGATGGACGGAGGCCACTTCGAACATCTTTTATAAAAACGATGCAAAGCAAATCCGCCCTTTTCAGGGCGACAAAATTATTTTTCGTTGAACATTCTTAAGGGGATCCCTCGAGCATACTTTTTTATCGACAAAAACACCGTAATTTTTGGGAGTGTGCCATTTTTTATTGCCTGTATGGAATTAAAAATCTTTCTCCAGAATTGAAGTATACACGCAAACGGACACGTGAAAACTATACAGTGTGAGATTTTATATTGAGAAAGAAAATAAGTATAAAATTAAATTTTTCTTTATCGACTTCTTAAATCAACATGGCGTCAGAGCTGTCAACTTGTACATATATTAGCTTCTTATAAAAGTTTTATAGCTTTTATGCATAAAACAGTAGCTTTCACGATTGTGTACTGCACCGTAGAACATTGTCGAACTATAAAAACTGAATTTAACTGCCTAATTAATAAATGGCATTCTTCCGAAAATTTCAGTCCGTATGACCTAAAATATCGGTAAAGTAGAGTGGAAAATGCAGGGCATCTTCTTTATAAATAACGTGATAGAGAGAGATACGGGATGAGGATTAGATGAGGGCGCTGTAATCGTGTAAGAGTTGGCCGTTCAATGAGGGATCCCCTTAAACGCAAAATAATAAATAAAGAATAAAATAATTGAGAGAGAGAGAGAAAGAAAGAAATGGGGACTTCTAATCGCTATTTATCGTCTAATTTTATGTCTTAAGTTGTGCGGAAGTAAATATTTGCAAGTAATAAAGATTATTAAAATAGTAATATTTTTATTGTGTAAAGTCGTGAAATTTAGAAACTGTTATTTATAAGATAAACGATCCCCAGAAGGAAATAAAATTCGTCAGTTTTCTTAAAGATAAAAATATTTAATCAAATTGCGATTACTATTTCGTTTTTCATTCGTCCATTTCCAGTTTATTTGTTACTTTATGTAATTTCGCGTTTGAATATTTTATTTTTAAGCGTTACGTTAATAACCCTCCTAGACGTTAATAATATTATTAAATATTGTGTAGAAAAACTGCAATAATAATAATAATACACTTCAAAGGATCAAATATTGTGCAATAAAATTGACTGTCTGAGGAAACGGGAGAGCATTTGTCTCGTGACGCGTTGCGCCGTCCCTGCCTGCCCGTTGTATCGGACTCGTGAGTAGCCAACTATTTTCTATTATAACTCAAAAATTAAGCTTTGGACAAAATTTTTCAAGAGGAAAAATGGTCTTAGAATTCGTTCAAGAATATCATATTTCAAAGACATCAGGTTGTTTTGAATCACCCTGTATATTTATTTCAATAAAATATATAAATGTTTTTGAACAAACAGCTTAAAATATTATATTATTTAAATATTAATCACATTTGTCATTGACTTTTTCATACAATAATAGTATGTATGCATTAATATTTCTATTTAACATAAAGTATATTAAATCTAATATTTCTATTCAGTCTTTCTATACATTAGAGTATTAATAAATGCAAAACAATATTGTGAAAAATTAAAAATTACTTCAAATATAAATAGAACATTATTTATCTTCAACAAAAAATATACATTTAATTGAAAGAATTGCATAGAAAATATAAAATTAAAAAATAATCAAAATCAGTCAAAAAAATAATGGAAACATATCTTTGGTTTGTCAATAAGATGCAATAACATTTCCATCAATTGTCTTTGCTGATCTGCTACGGTAAGGCTGTATTTTCTTTCTTCTGCTTCCAACTCTAACCTAATTTCTCGCTCTTTCTTTTCTACTTCAAATTTTAATTTTTCTTGCTCTAATTGTAATTTCTGTTTCTCAAGTTCTATTTTTTTGTTGTGCTTTTCTTTTAAAAATTGCAATGTTGAATTTGAAGTCCGCCACGAACTTTATTTCTAATAAGACCCACTTGTGAAGTTGATAATGGTATTGTTGAAGATAATATTGATGATGATCCTAATAATGGTACTGATCCTGATCCTAATCCTAATCCTGGTAAAAAGGATTGTTGTGGTGAAGGCACTGGTGAAGGATTTCGTAATACAGTATCTGTTGAATATGCGGAAGAAATGGAATCTTGCTGCAATGATACTGGTGTTGGTGACAATATTGGAAGTGGTGAAAATTGATGAAACCAATTGGTTCGGATTCGAAAAGGTAGGAGAGATAAGTTCTTGGACTTCTAATTCACTTGTTGCTTCTGATTCAAAACCAGGACCATCGGGGAATAGCCAAACGATTTCCTCGAGGGAGAACTCGGTGGAGAAATATAGAACCACTAAGATATCCATGATAATGGGACCAAATGGTAAATTAATATCATTCGTAACCCTCGACAGGATGACGAAGGAAGATAGCGAGGAAAAGACGGAATCAAGGACAAGGAAGCCGGAAAAGACAGTCCTGACCCGTTCAAATATATATATTGTAATCAGTAATGTTAAATATATAAAATACTTTGTGAAAAGATTAATGTATATTTATCCTAACCGCTTAGATATAAAATATGTAATAAATAAGCCGGAAAGTGTAAACACGGGGTGCACTCAAAAGATTAAGCCCAAGAATAACGAAAGTGCAGAAAGGTGTACTTTAAAAAGTGTACGAGCGAAAAGTATACTTAAACAGAATAATATT
>JALHBL010000135.1:0-62994 GCA_023638675.1 Camponotus pennsylvanicus
TATTCTTAGCAAGTTTTTTAATGATATAAAAATATTTTTGAAAATAAAAATGTTGTATATCATTTAATATATGAATGGACTGAATAAGACACAAAAGGAGACCGAAGCATTACAAAATTATTTTCACGTAATTAAAGTGTTTATCACTTTTTTGGAAAAAGTAATTGATTTATAGCGGGAGAAAGAGAGAATTTGATGTGATGCACTAATGCACACTGTGCATATAAAAATTGTCGTATATAAAATTACAATAGTATAATTAAAATAATAAAGTAATTAATATTATAAGTTTTATATTATATTATATTATATTATATTAAATATATTATGTTAAGTATTAATATTCAGAGTAAAATTATATTATATACGTTATTATATTATAAGGTTATTCAATGCAAATAATGATAATAACTCGTACAATTATTTGTTATTTTAGTTATTTATGTGCTATTGGAAATTTGTATTTATTTATACTAGAATTATACTAAAAACGCTATTGCGTTACGTATTGATTTAAACTGCATTATATGAATGTCATAGAAAACGTATAAATCACTCTAAATCAATATGCTATAAACATAATTAGAATATCTTTTTGTATAGTAACTAGTACCTCTTATACCAAAGAGAAGATACTCAGAAATAAATTAATATAAAAAGTTTAATAAAATTTATTAAACAATTATACATAATATATATATATATATATATATATATATATATAACTATTTTTATTTATATATAGAATTATTTTTGTTTTATATATATAACTATTTTGTCAAACAATTTTTAAAGATTTTAATTCTTTTTATATAACGCCGAGTATCTCCGCAGAGAAAAATAAATAAATTACCACGGAATGCAGCTAATAAGACGTCATGGCAACACATGATCAGATTGATCATTCGAAGTCAGTTACTATTGTGATCGCTAGTCAAAACACACGCTACCGCGTTACTTATCGTTTGATTCAAACTGCATCATATGAATATCATATGAATATCATAGAAAATTGATACGTTCAAACTGAATTTGAAGGAATTTATCGAAAAAAAAAAAAAAATATATATATATATGATTTAATATCAATTCGCGATTAACACATCAGAATTAGTAGAGTGAAAGAAACAATTAATTGAGGATTCTACGGGAACTGATTGAGTGCACACGTTTGTGAAAATGCAAATTATGTTTGGAACAATTTTATATGTTTTATTGAAAGGTGTAGTACTAACAAAGGCAACTCTCACCCCGAAAGATTATACCACTTCAAACAGCCTCCAGAAAGAAAGTGTTTCCCATTATCCGGATTTAAACACGCAGGTAAGAGATATTTTTCGCTTGATTAAAAAACAATTGAATATTATTGCAGCTAAGTAGTGTGACTAAAAATGAATGATAATAAATTACATATTTTTTCTATACTCCTATCCATGAGTATATATAATTGCATTATCGGTTTATACTATTGGTTTATACTATCGGTTTATTATAATTATCATTTCCAGGATTTGTTTGTTAAAAATATAACGACAATCGAGAAAAAACTTGTCAAAGTTATAAATAAATAAAAGAATTTATATAATTTCTATGACTAATACTTAATAACTGTAAAGAAACAATATTTTTAACCTTTTTATTCTTGAAGTACAAACATTAATATAACTTTTTTAATAATATCGGCAAATTTTTGAAAAGAAATTTGAGTTACGGTAAAATTGAAAAGAATTAACTAACCTATCATGAGAAAGAATCAAATCGTTAGACAAAATTGTTTTAATAATTGCAAAGAACTACACTTTCACTTGTACTGTTTGCTAAAAGCTGTTATGAATCCTCATTGACTCTTGTTAACCTATTGATTGATTTTCTTTTTGATATGAGTTATTTCGATATACAAGATGTCTTAAAAAAAATAAATAAATAATAGATTTTACGATATGAATAAAACTACATCACATTCAATATATATCATTTAGGAATGATATATATCAAACCGGTATTATTAAGCAAACAAAAAACAAATAGCAATTTTTCGTTTAATTTTATAATTTATATAATTTATCATTAAAAGCACCAGAAAACAACCTACTACAACGATATTCACTTAATTCTTTTCGTATGTTATACTTTATGAAGGATATTTCAATTTCCGAGAAAAGTGATCACCATATACTAAATTTCAAATCAAATGGAGTCATTCTGATAGTACTGTGAGAAATGAGCGAGAAGTCGATGAAGTTACACTTGCAAGTATTTCTATCATCCCAGAATCTATCGGTAAGTTGCAAAAAAATGCATAAAACATTAATAACAATATCTATGACGAAAAAGTGTAAATATAATTTAAATTCAAAGAGTAGAAATCAAATCTAAAAATATCTTCCAGTAGTGAGAAGAATATAAATTCTAATTCCGCCCAAAAAGAAATAGAAAAGCATAATATAAACATAACATTGTACATAAAAATTGTCATGATTTAAGGTAAAGTCAATTTTATTAATTTTACATACTTAGTTTCAAAGCAATCGCAAATATTATACTTCTGATTTCTTAAGTTACAGGAATTTTTCGAAAAGTACTCTTGTCATTTTATTTAAAAGTTATTTATTCGTTTTTGTCATGAATTAACGATTACATTTTTAAATCTTAAATGACGGAAAAAATTTGTATATTATTTTTTTACAGGTCAATGCAACATTGATAATTTCCATATTTTGTAGTTTACATTTTTATTTATTTTTCGTAGTTAATTTTTTTTATTTATTTTTTCTCTTTTCTTTACCCTGGTAGAAATTTTGATCGAGCGTTTGTATGGCACTGGCCAGCGTGCCACACTGCCACTTAAGGAGCTCACTGATAAAAAAATCGATGATAAAATTGACTACAATTACATAGTAAAAAAATTATAGTTAGGATACTCATTTTTATAGTAAATTTTACTATAATACTGGTAATATAAACTATATACGCATGATACCGAGAAACAATGAAACTTTTTACTATAATTTATAATAATTTAAAATATCATATAAGTAAAAAATGAAAAAAAGGAATGATACATATAATTTTACTATTCATATAGTCATTGTAACATTAATAATGGTAAATATTACTAATATTATTATCTGTCGTTTAGATATTAATATAGTAGTAATAAATGAAAAAAATTATAATAACAGCTATATCTAAATAGTACGTGGAACCTGATGAATAGCACATTTAACAACATAAAACTTATTATTTGGAATGATTGTATGTGGCACATGTATTTTTCGCTTGCCGTTACGCGGCGCACTACTCTTAACTTTTCTTGTATTCAATATTTAGCATAAAATGTATATAAAGGACTAGTGTTAAACACATACAGATCTAAAGTATATTTTTTTCCTCTTAGCAGTAGTGTGAGAAAGGGGATGCTACTCACACGCAGGTTCTCGGATTGTATGCATGTGAGCATCCTCTATGCTGACAGTATAACTGTTCAGACAAACTGAATTTAAAATAATTTATTTAATAATCCGGATTCCTTGTTAGGATTCAGAATATTAAACAGATTATTTGAGAAAAAATTTTAAACGACTTGGTACTGCGTATATTAAAAATCTGTAATATACGTAAAACAGTATATAAGAATTTTCGGACTGATAGTGAATTTCGGAACACTACGTATACCAATATGATTACATGAAATGGATATTATGATTTTACGAACTATATTTTCATTATTTAGCCTTAAGGTACTATAAATTATACTGAAATTATGATAATTTCAACTATAATTTTTTATCAGTGCTGGCATGACACGCTGGTAAGCGCCATTCTCGAAATCGTCACGTTTTGCCCACTGGCGCCACGTTGAAATGAAATTGTGTGGTGCTAACATGGCATTAACATGGTCCTAGTAAGGTATTGTCATAGGGCAGATGCGGAATTACTGTAGTATAGCGTAATATTGCTTTACGAAAAAATACTACTGACCTATTTGACTATTGATAAAAAACTTCCTACACAGCACCAAGTCGCCTAAAAATATTACTAAAACTGGAAAAAAATTCTGAAATCCAACAAGGAAATAAATGTTGAATTTCACAAGGAAACGACATTATTAAATAATTTTTTTAAAATTCAGTTTGTCAGAAATTAAACTAAATTAAATTGATAAAGTGATGTTAAGAAGAAAACGCGATTCACTCGCACACAATCAGAGAGCCATGGCTCTCTGATCGTGTACGTGTGAGCAGCGTTCTCTTTTTTTGGCGATACTATTCACAAAAAAAAAATATACTTTATATCTCATGTGTGTACCAGTCCTTTATACACACTTCATAAAAAATTGAATACAAGTTTAGTTAAGTCTGGTGTCGCCGCGTTGCGGCAAGTGAAGAAACACGTGTCATATATTGTGTCCTTTCTTTGTTATCTTTTTTGACAAAGCGAAAAGATGTCTGAGCATCTGATGTGGCGCAAATATGGACTGCATCAGAAGCCCAGTCAAATCCAAATCTGCGCCCGTTTAATTTTATAATAATATTACGCCATTTATATATCGGCCGCGACCATGGTTCTGGTGTGAATCTTTTCAGTTTTTGAAAATAAGGCTGTGACGTGGCAAACTTACATGGCGCTTGACAAGTGTTATGGCGCCGGCAAGGCAATTTCTACTAGAGTATTTTCACATCAAATTGTTCTTTCTGATTTACGGAGATAATCCACTTAATCTTATATATAATTATGTTAATATGTACGATCTTAAAATCTCTAGAAAGCAGTTTGAACAAGCCAACATCTCTCAGAGCATTTGTACAATTCGACAGTCAATTCACAAAAAAAGTAAACGACATTTTTGTGACATTGAGGTAAAGAATCTAAATTCTCAGTTTGTATTCTTTCATTTTTCTCTCTTTTTCTTAAATTCAACGACATAACTATATCAAAATATTAATGCTGTTATAATTTTGTTAAATATAAAATGACTAAAATTTTATTTTTTTACAGATGGAACCAATCTGAATTTACCGATGAAATAATACAAGGATACACAGTGCAATGTTTTTTCATCGAGGACTTAAAAGAGATTCAAATCTGCGATGATAAAAATATCACAACTACAAAATTGGAGCACACGGTGCACAATCTTAAACCTAATACGACATATTATTTCCGAGTACGTGCACATACTGAAGTTATTGCTGGTCCTTACTCGGATTTAATCGATGTATCGACTACGCATGAAAATCCAATACCTAAATTATTATTAGTAACGACGGCTGGCATCTACATATTGGACTTAGATTCAAATACTACTAATAATCTCGTTGAACAATCGGGCATAGACGATGTCGCTTACTCGGCACAAGAACATAAAATTTATTGGATTCACGGAAATAATCTAATGACATTGGAGATTACTGAAAATAATATCACAAAAATAGCTAGCTTTAATCATGAGCTATATAAGCTACATCTCTGCATTGACTGGGTAGCAAGAAATCTATATATAAACTATCACCATAGAGGCTACTCTTTCATTGTAAAGTTTGACTTAACAATGTGGGAAAATGGCATAATTAAATTTGATAAGGTTTTCAAAGCAGAAGCTATTGTTGACTATTTCATGCTATCACCGTCTATGGGGTACGTTTACTACCGTTCGCCTGAAAAAATTAATTTCCATTACAGATTTATGCAAATTTGTAATTTTTTTATAATTTTACGTGGTTTTATAATTAAGATCATAAGTAAAAAGTAATAATAAGTTATTATATAATTGTAAGAATTTCGAATTTTTACTACATATAAGTTTCTGTTTTTGTTAAAATAATGTTTTATAATGAGTAAAATAATTATATATTTTTTAGAATTTTATATGGCGTATCGTACAATTGGACGAATAAAGAATATGATATGATGAAATATCATTTCGATGGAAAAAACGTGCAAATTGTTCAGATAAATTCATCCTTTTGCCAATTTCGTCCTACGTCTTATATGCATAATATCATAATTGATAACATGAATAATGAGGAGCCATTAATTTACTGGATAGGTCTTTATCACATAACTGTCACAAACACTAACCTTTCTATGTGCAATACGATTGTACACACGAAAAACATAAGTGATGATTTCACAGTCCAATCTATGACGTTTGACAAAACAAACATTTACATTTTACCATATAAGCAGCATCATCATATTTATACTTATCATTATTATACTTATCGTATCTACGTTTTGAAAAAGAAATACGCAAGTCTCAAGAGCGTAAATGTAGACGAATATCTTGAAAAGATAATAAGAAGCCCAGATATATATGTAATAAAGAGAATTTACGCTTTTGATAAATATTTACAACCATATCCTCCAATGAGATGTCTGACACCTTACGAAAAAGTTTATAATTTTGAGAATGTGACCGCAACGACAAACAGCATCATTGTAAATCTTCCGGAGCCGGTTGTAAAGAGTGGATGCAAAAAATATTATTTACCAACTACTATATATACTATCTCTGTAAGCCATTGTGTAGACAACAACCTCAACAAATCTAAAGAATTTAATGTACAGACGTACGAGCGATATTATGAGATTGAGAACTTAACACCGTTTATAGACTACAAGTTGAAGTTTACTTTAAGCAATTATTACTTTGATCAATTATCGATAAATCCATTCGACTCGAATATGATACTAATAAAAACTAATCCGGACAAGCTCAATGCACCGGAAGACTTAAGTGTTCAAGCTCTGACGCCTGCTATAGCAATAGTTCATTGGATGCCACCCAAGAAAGTAAACTGTGTGCCCGTGATCTACGAAGTGCATTGGAAGTCAGTTACATTAGTGAACGGCACGCAACAAAAGAGCAAACAATTTATCAATGTGCCGAAACGTATGGCAGACGGCAGATTTTTCACAAAGATTAACTTGTCGCTACCAGTACAAGATTACTTGATATACGTGCGTGTGTATCCAAGTAATTTCAGCGATTTCTACAACGAGAGTTTAAGCAAGATCAATCACATATACTCAGAACCAAATAATATTACTTTGAGCGGGGCCAACATAAATAGCATGGACATTTCATGGATTTCAAACATTAATCTGACGGTTTTTTCTACACTAGAGTACAACGACATTGAAACAGAAAAGTGGCAAACAACGAATTATATTAAAATGAATTATAACAAAAAAAATATATATCATATCGAAAATTTACAATCGGGTACTTTATACAAGTTTCGCTTGATATTGAGATACCTAGAATATGAGGAAAATTTTACATGGCCGGCTGATGAAAGATTTATTTTTTCAACACGTGGTAGCAAACGTGGTAAGCAAATGAAAATACTTATACAGCACAATAAGGTTGCAGATATATTGCAGAATAATTTCATTGAAACATTGCAATATTGCAAATCGATTGCGAAACTCTGCTGAGTCATTGTTATAAGATGTGATAAAGTTAAGATGTCTGCTTTTTGCAATGAAACATTGTAGCAATATTACAGTGTAATATATTGAAAAGAATGCAATGTTATTGCAATCATTTAATAATATTACGTATAAAATATTTTTGTTTTTGGTGGGTAAATATCTTGGAAACATATAATTAAATTAAAAAGCTTGATATAAATAGAAGTTTGCAATATTTAAGATAATCATATCTAAGATAATATATTGCAAAATTATATTTAAACATAATCATATAACATAAAATATTATATTTTTATACAAAATTACTTTAAACTCTTACTTACGAATCACTTTTTTTATTTTAAATGTTCTATATACTCTTATAATGGGTACTTTATACATATATAAACATTAGTTATAGAATTAATTACACATTACTAATTATATTTTTATTTAAAAATTTTAAAAATCCGTTATAATTATATATATTTGCATGTGAAAAATACATAAAAATGCATAGAAAAATATAATGATAGATATAACAGTATCTATTCTTAATATAATAAAAAAATATATTATCTTTGAAGATTAACATCGTATTCGTACATGAAGTGAAAATATATCAGAAAATATATTGTAACATTGATATAAAATGTTATCTATATTTTAATAAAAAGATAGCAATGCTTATCTATAGCTTAGAATTACATTTACTCGACTGATATTATTTCTGGGTCATTAATTCATTTGACTTCTGCAAAAAGTAAAATTCATCGCATATATACAAATATAAAAAATATATTATTACATTATTTTTATAGATAAATTAAAAAGTGTTATAGTTTCACACTGTTTTCAAAATATAAATATCATTTTGCTAATATCTAATTCATACTTTGTTAATTTATATTTCTACAATGTTTCCGTAATGTTGCATTGCAATTTGTAATATTGCAATATTGTTGCAAAGTAGTTGTAACATTCTGTGCTGCATAGATATTATAATATTATGTGCTAATTTCTTTAGATATGAATAGGCCTAAAATTTAAAAAAATTAAATTTGTAAAAACATACACACACGAAGATATTAAAATTATATTTTTGCTTAATATAGATATTTCGAGCACTCCTGGAATAATAGCGAAAATATATTACTTATTATTATTGATGTTAAGTTTTATCGTTGCAGTTACTATAATCTGCGTCTGCTACTTTTATTATTGTAAGTATATTTGATGTAGGTATCGACTTGAATTGTAGATTATACATATATATCTAATATAATATCTAAGAATTTACTGAAAATAGTAATTTACTTATATAAAACTAATTGAATAAATTTACTAAAAAACAAAAAATTTTATAACACATATTATTACATAATTAAGTCGAAATTTTATAACAGTGTATCGTCAACGCAGAAGTAATAATGAACAAGTTTTGTCTTCAACAATGACCGATATAGAATTGGAGACTCTACATGAAATACCTTGCCGAAACACTCAATTAAATATGATTTACAGTCCTATGTTACATTATAATCCGGATGAATGTGCGATAACTAAAATCGCACGTAAACAAATTACATATACAAAACTTATTGGTAGCGGCGCATTCGGAGAGGTAAAAATTAATTTTTTCAAGCAATGTTTCAAATTAATTTTTGGATCAACAAAACAGATATGTATTTTCTAATAAAGATATAACTTACATGAATTCTTATAATAGATTATAAGTAATATAAAATTTAGATGAGACAACATACTTTATTATATATTTTTCATTGAATTATTTAATATAAAGTAAAATATAATATTACTTGACATTAAACTATACATTTTCTAATGAAGTACGCATGTAAATTTGTGTGAAATATTTCGCAGGTGTATCAAGGAACTGTGAAGAACTTAGAAAGATCGAGCACAGAGATATCCGCTGCAATAAAAAAGCTTCGAAAAAATGCTTCTTCCGATGAGAAAAAGAAATTTTTAAAGGAAGCCAAGCTTATGAATAATTCTCGACATAAACATATATTAAGATTGTTGGCCGTTTGTTTAGATGGGGATTCTCCATTATTAGTGTTGGAATTGATGGAAACTGGTGATCTGTTAAAATATTTGAAAGATTGTCGAAATTTGCAAGCGTCAGATTCGTATGCTCTACGTTTGCAGGATTTGCTCGCCATGTGCGAAGATGTTGCGCGAGGTTGTTGCTACTTGGAAGAGTTGCGTGTCGTACATAGAGATCTAGCGTGTCGCAATTGTTTAGTATCTTCGAGAAATCGCGAGAATCGTGTCATCAAAATTGGAGATTTTGGACTAGCTAGAGATATCTACAAGGAAGATTATTATTGCGTGGTAAATACAATTATTAAAAAAATTAATGATTAAAAAATGAATTCTTTTGAAAATACTTCCCATTTTTTTATCATAATAGTATCGTGCATTGTTTCTTTAAGTAATATTGAATATAAATAGTTTTTATTTATATAAAGCAAGAGATAAATGAATGTTTTTTCATTTTGCACATATTCTAAAAATGAACAACTTAAACTAGAAAATTAAATTTTTGTTAAAATCATGTTTTAGAAAGGAGAAGATTTGCTTCCTGTTCGATGGATGGCACCGGAATCTTTGAAAAAAGGAGGAAGATTTACTTCTCGAAGCGATGTTTGGTCATTTGGGATTTTAATGTGGGAAATTACATCGTTGGGTGAGCAACCCTATAATGCCAAAACTAATGAAGAAGTGATGAAATATGTATGTGATGGAGGCAGGTTGCCAATGACTCTTAACTGTCCGTCAACGTTGTACCAGTTGATGCTGCGTTGCTGGAGTACAGAGGCGGATGCTAGACCAAATTTTAAACGTTGTCTGAAAAATATTATAACATTAAGAAAGAACATAGAAGATGCCTTACTGAGTCCAGTCGATATTCTTTAGCCGATATAATTAAATTAATGTTTATCTTATTTTCCAAACGATTCAATAATTAATGTAGGAAAAATATTTTTAAATTGATTTTGTTATTTTCATGTTTAATCTTAATATTAGATTTATCAATGAAGATAAAAGAAATTTTTTAATCTTACCTTCCATAAAATCTTGATTATTAAGAAAGAACACATCCGTTTTCATGATTGTAAACAATGTGATACAGACGATAATTTGTATTTTCGAGTAATCGAAGCGAAATCTAATGATTGCGATTATATATATATATATATATATATATATATATATGACACGTCGACGCATCGATTCACGGACACGTTCAAAAATGCCACCAGTGTGTGATATTCAAGATCTTCGTGACCGTACATCACTGCAGATTGCGAGACAATTCGTTGTACGCCAGGCATTTTTGAACGTGTCCGTGAATCGATTCGTCGACGTGTCACTGCTTGTATTCAGGAAAATGGTGAACATTTTCAACATTTATTGTAATATACTCAAGGTCACATTAAAACCAAATGTAAATAAGCCTAATTAAACGATTGTCGCCTACAATAATTAATCCTAAATTTTTCCTTATGTAAGTAATACAGCTAACAGTATTTTCAACATAACTCCTGAAATAAGCATTTCCGCACCTATGTCCATATAACATTTTTTCATCTATCAGGTGTGAGGAATATCTCCTTAAATTTTTGACATACCTTTTTAGAACACCCTGTATATGTATACAAGGTGTCCTAGACCACCCGTACACCCCTTTTCTTTCAAAAACTAAGCATTTTAGAGAAAAACGTTTTCAACAAAAGTTGTATGGTTTCGAGGGGGCCATAAGATGGTACCATTGGTTTGACCTTGAAGAGTCATTTGAAGGTCACGTGAAGGTCACTTTAATTTTTTTAAATGGAACATCCTATATATTTTTGCACATTCTTGTAGCTTATCTCGAGAGCTTTCCAAAACACTATAATTAAGTACCTTTTCGTTAAGTACTTTTTGAGTTATGAGGCTTAAAATAATTTCTTAATTTTACACAAACCATAAAATATCTCGTAAAATATTAATTTTTCGATTATCTCACCTCAATATTTTTATGCAGAAAATAATGTGAAGAATCAATTGGTGTAAAGAAAACATATAATTATTTTTAAGAAAAAATATGTAATTTGGAATTAACAATTACATACGCAATTCACTGCGTCCACGCAGGTACTTTGCAAGAAATGAAGTTCACTCTGCATGTAACCTTGACTCTCGCTTAACATTAATAGTAAATTTTGTTTTGTTTTGCAAAGTACATGCGTGAATGCAGTGGATTTTGCCCTCTCTCTCCTTTACGGTAAGATTCCATTTCAGAAAGATATAAAACTGACTCAAACTTGTTTCTGATTTACAGCTAAAATTCGGTTTGGATTACGTTATATAATGTTATTGTATGGCGTAAAATTATGTTCTATTCATTAAACTCTTCTTGTTGATTACTTAATAAACAACTATAACGCGGACTAAAACCTTTATAACATTACTCAGAGTATTGACCTCGACAACATGTGAAAATTATTGAAATCGGAAATGGCTCTCTATATCTGCACAATTATCAGATTGTAATATCCCCAGACAGCACAATGACATCTTAAAAACGTATTAAAAATAAACAAATTGGACGTTTCATACGTATTTAAAATATCCAGATTAGAGCCTAAAATATCTTTAGGATGTTTTATGGATATCCAGTGTTACTATTTTGGACATCCCAAAAATGTCCATTTTAAAGACCAAACGGACTAAAATTGGACTTGTTTCGAACATTAAAAAAATATTTTAAAAATAGGTATAAATAATTTTTATACAAAATATTTTAATGAAAAAATTTAAATTTATTATATTAAATTTCTCATTATTTTATATTAAATTCGTTTATTCGCCGGACATTTACTTGTCCGACTTATAAAATCAATTTAATATCTGAAACTCGTGATTTAGATCAGAAATTAAATTGAACAGTATATTTTTAATCTTATTTGTTACCTTTTGCAAACTTTATATAATCACATAACTAAAACATAAATACGAGAAAGATAGCGCATCGCACGTCGCGTAGCGGTAAACGAACGAACTAACACATCCTTGCGTGCTCGCGCGAAACTTTGATGTCCAAGATCGGACATCTTGTGGACGTCCAAATATTGGCCATTAACGGATGTCTCAAATCGAATGTACGATGGATGTTCATTTCATGTCCACGGACGTGTGGACATAAAATGGATATAAAATGAATATCCATAGGATGTCCTGTGCTGTCTGGGTCAAGATGCATCTGCTGCGATAAAATCTCGCATTATTTAATTTAATTTTATTTTATATCATGTTTAAATGAGAAATCAAGTGGAAAATAATTATATAGAGATATTTAGATCTACGCAAGCCATTAAGGTAAAAATAAAAACTGGTAAAATATTTTAGAATAAAATAGTATTTGATTTTTACAATCTACAAATAGATAAAATTGTTTGCATATGGTTAGGTTTTATAACATTGTAAAAACCATAAAGTTTGAATAGACAATTTTAAGAATAAAATTCATGTAATATTATGAGTTCCATTATGAGTTCCATTCCAAAATATTTAATTTATGAAAATTAATTAGAATATTATATAAATAAATATTGAAATATAAAAGAAGCATCTGAAATAAATGAATGTAAAAGAAATATCTTTATGTATATTAATATGGACGAACATTGAGTAATCGCGTTATTACAAATTTTAATATTAAAATATGAAAAATCGTAACAGCACTTTTATTTAATTTTGTTTCATACGTGTTTTATGTTATAAAATAAAGTTCTTCTTAATTACATAATAAGATAATTTTAAAATATTTAAAACATTACTAAACACATAAATAGACTATATTTTTAAACATATATTTTTTATAATTTAAAATAATCCAAGTCAAAATATATTTTTAGCGTGCTATAACTGAAGACAATAATAAAAGAAGAGAATATGATTATAATTTAATAATACAGTCTATGCAAGGAAACGATGAAATTATAATCTGCAATAACAATGAGTCATATATTTCAAATAATAATAAACTATCTTTATCAATAGAACAAATGATGGAAATGATTGGAAATGATTAATAAAACTTATTACGACTTGTAGAACCTATAGACGTAAAATTTTGGCTTTACTAAATTTTGGCTGTAATAATTTTGAACCTTTATTATGATCGACATGAATTGTAACATCAGAAGCTCAATATACAACGAAGCAACAAACGCAATATAAATTAATAAGATACCAATGTAATAACTTTAACTTTACTTTTTCACTATTATTTTCACGAAAGTTCGTTGAGCGATGAAAATTGACCAAATATGAAATAAACACATAAAAAATTTAATAAAAAAATACTTAAAATCATACCTCTGAAAAACTTCTTTTCCCAAAATTTGGTGCTAAATGTTATATGCTGCAATCTCTTACACGTGGATTTAAGATTCACGATATCCTCCACGCTAATGTTCTTATTTTCCAAAATTGTAGCAATTATTTCATCTGGCAAATGTGTTACCGTAGCCATCGTAAAAAATTCAATGGTTTACAAAATAGCTCGCAACCGATATTATTTATTTTCGTACCATTAATTTCGTTTATATACTTATATATATAACTAATCACGAATATGTGCGCACAAATTTTACTTCTACTTGTAACACTGCGTCTATCACATGCACTTCGTTGGATGTTGACGTGGTTTAGACTAAAGATGCACTTTCTTTAAAAATGATTCACAGCATTTGCTTTAACAATCAGAACAAAAGGGACATCTCCGTCCTGATTGGTCAAAAAAGTTAGACCATAGCATCAGGTACGTATGACAAATTCTTTGGAAAGAATTTCTGAACAATCTTTTTTCCCTTCTTGAGATGTATATGTGTTTTATGGTCTTATTCAAATGTTATTTTAATGAAATTTTTTGCCTTTTTCATCGTTATTTATATATATATGCGCTGCGAAAGAAAGAGAGAGAGAGGGATCATACTTTTCTTATTAGAGTTATGATCGTATCGACATTTTTTGGCTTTTAATTTTATTATTCTTATATTTGTTATAATATTATATTATATTTATTATAATTAAATATTTAAGAAAAATTAAATAAACTAATGAATCATATACGATCGCGAAATATACAAGAAACTGCGAAGTACCGTCGAAGTAATATAATGTCAATATTCGCAGCTTGGCTTTGCACAGTATAAACTATACGATAAAAATTTTCAATTTTAATTTATAAATATAATAAAACTTTTTTTGAAATCTATATTCAATCTTGTTATATCGCTTCTTATATCATTCTTTATATAATTTTTCTCCTCAATATAGGTGAGAGAAAACTTTATCTTTTTTACATACAAATACTTTGTACTCATTCATAGGTTTAGAAAGATATTATTTTTTAAAATTTTAATTATAATTGTTTCCAGCGACCCTAATTACACCGACACGCATTTTAAAACTTGCAATATATCGAACGTCGCCGCGCACGGTCAACAACATTATTGTCTTGTAATACACACTTACTCACATTTGTACATTTGTACACACGCACACATACACACACACACACACACACACACACATCAAAGGACGCGCGTTTATGACTTTTATTTTATTTTACTTTGACACAAATCGCGTTTTCTTTCACTGCTGTTCTCTCGAGACCTGATCCCGATTGCGGTTATCCGATTCCGCTGGCAGACTCGCGGAGGCCATCCGTGACATTTTTATATTTCATTTCGTTTATTTATT
Organism: Camponotus pennsylvanicus; assembly: GCA_023638675.1. Lineage (NCBI taxonomy): Eukaryota > Metazoa > Arthropoda > Insecta > Hymenoptera > Formicidae > Camponotus > Camponotus pennsylvanicus. The sequence goes on from JALHBL010000135.1 coordinate 15,199, forward strand.
TGATAAAAATTAAAATGACTAATAAATGAATCACATTCAATCGCAAAAATGGAAAAAAATTGACATAAATTAATATCCGAATATTAATATAGTTAAATGTTGCCTAATAAATTTTACGATCTAAATATTAAATTTTAACTTCAGAATATATTCGAGAATTAAATTCTACTTTTTTATCTTTTCGTATCGATCTTCTCCTTAATAAAGATAAGAAAAAACCTCTGACCTTCCTTAATTGTAATTTGAAACAATATTTGCCGTGAAATCAGTTTTACATTTACAAAAATATTCTATACAGATTTTTTCCATAAAATTAAAATTTTATTTTTATTAAGAAAGATCTGTTTTTAAAATAAATTAAATTTTTGTATGATAAATATTTTGTATAATATATAAAATATCATTATTATGTTATAGATTTTCTTGCAAATAGTAAATTATAACTTTATTTAACCTTTAGTACGCCATCGATTGCTAATTTTGCATTTAAAAGTGTTCTGTGCTAAATTGATCGAAATATTTGATATTGTTGTTTTGAAATTAGGCCCTGGAGTTAAGACTAAAGTGATATAAAAACTTGGCGTTCCTGAATTATGACTCATAAATTTTTATTTATGAATATTGTAAATATTTAAAATCAAGATTCACGAATTATATATCTGAAATTAAAATTCGCAAATTACTGTCAGAAATTATTATCAATATGTTAACAAAAATATATGAGTTACGACCATGGCCATGCCAAGTTTTTGTACTTACTTTGGTTTTAACCTTTTTAGACCCATACTTACTTGACAAACCTTATAATTATTTTAATAACAATTTCAAATATTTCGATCAATTTGGCAAAGGGCACTTTTAAATTCGAAATTGACAATCTATGTTGTCAATTTTGTAGTACAGTAAGAGCTAAATAATCTTTACTATTTACAATAAAATCTATGACATAATAATACTATTTTACATATCATACAGAAATAAAATTTATTTTAAAAACAAATTGTTTTTAATAAAAATAAAGTGCGTTTTAATTTTTTTATGATAATTTATATAAAATATGGTTATAAATAAGATTGATTTTATGGCAAATATTTCTGTTATTTGCATGAAATCAATCTTATTTATAAATTACAGACCCTCACAAATTAAATTGCTTCTAAATACATGGCTAGTTATAATTATTGTAGGCATATAGTAACAAACTGATTTGCTTATAGTTAGATGGCCATTACATAGATGGCAGTATTAAGGTTACCGATATTACCGTTTTTCTTTTACTTACTTCTCCTCGTGTGTCTGAACACGTCACTTACCGTTTATTTGCTGTGAGCATACATATATACAAATAGATTGAGTTTTTTTTTAACAAAACGAGTCTTTGATTTCCCATGAAATCCCAACAATTGGTAGCAGAGCGTGGTTAGCAAAAGAGACCACGGGATTAGAAAAGATAGTCGATAAAAGAAATCGAAGCACCCGAAAAAAAAGAGAAAGAAAAAGGTAAAAATGGCGGAAAAAACATTGCCCACTGTCCCGCTGTTAGTGACAGACAACTATTTTAATTGGCGTATAAAGATGGAATCGGTCTTACAATTAAAGAGGCTATCAAGTGCCCTCACGAGTGATCGACCATCAGGAGACGACAAAAAGAAAGGAGAGTGGGACGAAAAGAATGCAGACGCAGTGGCCTGTATTCGATTATCGCTAAACGATGGACAGATAATGCAGTTTGCTGAGGAAAAAAATGCAAAACGTTTATGGAAAACAATACACGATGCCTTTGCTGGAGAAGAATTAAGAAATATAAAAATTATGGACAACGAGACGATCAGCGAATCAAGAGACACGGTAGTGTCTCGCGCCAAGTTCATGCGAAGCATTAGCGCGGCACTCCGTGTATCTATATGCGAGTCGGACAGTTGAGAGTAACTCAGATTATCGAATTTCAATAACGGCTGAACGGATTGAATTCTTACTAGCCTTAATCGATAGAGCGGATTTGAATTGTATAAAGAAAGTATCTTTATTTTTGTGCTGCGTAATCTATAAACGGAGATACCCTGGTGAAAATTAAACGCTTCTCGAAGTGTCAAAGAAGCGTAAACGAACAGAATAAACGCTTCTTAGAAGCTTCATTGACTTCCCATTAACTCTTCGCGATTTTAAATCTTCGTGCATATTTCTCGAACGCTCCATAAAGTGTATACGAAGCATTCCGTTACGCTTCCCTTACGCTTTAATATTTCATGTTTTCCTTTACGTTCCCCAAACGCTCCATAAAATGTGAACGAAGCAGTCCGATACGCTTCCCACACACTTCAATGATTGACATTTAGAAACTCTTCATTTACACTTCCTAAACGCTCTATAAAATGTGAACGAAGCACTCCAATACGTTTTCCGCACACTTCAATGATTGACATTTTAGGAACTCTTCATTTACACTTCCTAAACGCTCCATAAAATGTAAACGAAGCACTCCAATACGCTTCCCGTACATTCAATGATTGACATTTTAGAAACTCTTCATTTACACTTCTTAAACGCTCCATAAAATGTGAACGAAAGACTCCAATACGCTTCCTATACACTTCAATGATTGATTGACTTAGAAACTCTTCATCCACATTTCTTCAACGCTTAAACACTGCACAAAACATGTATGAAATACTTTCCATACACTTTAACAATTTAAAGAAATATTTTTAAAGACTTCAAAGTTTCGCGCGAGCACGCAAGAGTCGAAGCGTTGAAGAAATGTGGATGAAGAGTTTCTAAGTCAATCAATCATTGAAGTGTATAGGAAGCGTGTTGGAGTCTTTCGTTCACATTTTATGGAGCGTTTAGGAAGTGTAAATGAAGAGTCTGTTAGTTCGTTCGTTTACCGCTACGCGCGCTATCTTTCTCGTATTTAAGTTTAGTTATGAAAATTATATAAAGAGTTTACAAAGAGTAACAAATAAGATTAAAGATATACTTCAATTTAATTTCTGATCTCGATGTAGGAGCTTCAGATATTAAATTGATTTTTATAAGTCGGACAAGTAAATGTCTGGCGAATAAACGAAAATAATCCGTTTATTACCTATTTAAAATGTAAAGTGCAATATTAACGGTACAGTATAAATATAGTAGAGTATAAACATTTCATTCGTATTCGCGCCAATAAGTTTGATGACATTTCATTTACGTTCTTTAAAAATTATATTAGATATTTCCCCTGGCGAAAATAATTATCGGAGCGTAAGTCGAATGTAAGGAAAGAGTAACAGAAGTGTAAATGAAGCTTTTAGGAGGCGCAAATTGAAACAACGAAACGTAAACGAAGTGTTAACGCTTCATTTACGTTTCGTTGTTTCAATTTACGCCTCCTAGAAGCTTCGTTTACACTTCTGTTACTCTTTCCTTACATTCGACTTACGCTCCGATATTTATTTTCGCTAGGGTTATTCATGTTTGTCGGAGAGTTCGATAACGTTTCGTTTACGTTCCTTAAGAAGTTTGATGACGCTCCGTTTACATTTGAAAGATATTTCGTTCACGCTTGTCGGAGAGTTTGATGACGCTTCGTTAACGCTTTTCTAACACTTAATAGCCGCTTTCTTTACGTTCCGATGTTTCAATTTACGCTTTTTAATAGCTTCGTTTACGCTTCCGTCACTTTTCCGTTACATTAGATTTACTCTCCAATTCATGCTTTGTTAACGCTCGGTTTACATTTTATTTTCGCCAGGGTATTCGAATATTGAGGTTATGTTGATCATATAAAACATTTCTTATTATTTCTTCTTATTATTTTAATTTCTTCTTTAATATATTTGTTTAAGGTATGACTTTTGCTGGTGTACAATTTGCTGACGATAATTCGAATAACAATGATAATGAAATAGGAATTGTGAATACTTTGTGGTTTACTCCTACAAAAAAAGAAGTATATTGGCCACCTGTAAGATCGCAGGATAAATATGAAAAATTATTAAAACGAGGAGAGATACCAAATAATCAATGGACATTGTGTCAAATTTCAAGAATATTTTTTGAGACTGGTGAGCAATATTACTTCAACACATGATAAAAGATTTTAAGTTTATTATAAATTTTTACGATTTAATTATTTTAATTTTTTCCTGTAGTAAAATGAATATTAATTATACTTTTCCTTTAATAATATTTCTATATATATTTATTTATTTGTATTTATTTCTATACATACATTTTTTATTTTATATATATTTATTTTTATGTGAATTTATTATATTAATATAAATTATGTTTATAGATGATTTTCAAAAAGCTAAAAATAAATTAAAACAGTGTCAATATTCATCCGACATAGCTTCAGAAGTTGAACAACTTCCTGATAAAAGACAGTCTAACAAACCAAGCAGATATCAAGTCGATGATTCATCGGATGAAGAAAATGAATTACTGCAGAGCAAACTCAAACCTCCTCCTAGATTTAGTAATATATTGAAAAATAATAATAAGAGAGAAACAATATTCGGTAATAATATAATTTGTCATATTATTTTACATATCAATTAATTTTACTATAAAGAAAGAGAAAGAGAGGGGATTTTTTTACACATATATCAATTTTTTATATCAATTTTAGATGAAATACAGCCAATGAATCCAAAGCTAAACAATACTGATATAACATCTAATCAATTGAAACAAGGTGCTCATAATTATTCGTTTATACAAAAAAATCAATACGAACATGAAATAAATATTGAAAACATTACATCACATCGGAACACAAATGGAAATCTTGCTGAAATTAATGCTGCACTTGCATTTATTAAACGGCAAAACACGGATATTTTTAATCAAAATGATCAAATACTGCAAGCTTTGAAAGCCACTAACAACTCTATTGAAAATACATTAAAATCTAATGAATTACCGAAATTGCCATGCACTCTACCAGTAACGACACTTGAGAATATTACACAATTAGAAGAATATCTGCACAAAGAGGACAATTTGCTTGCTTTGGTAAAATAATTATTCATAGAAATAAAAATTAAAAACTGAAAAAATGAAACTAGTCTAATATATAGTCTTTCTCTAGGTTAATTATTTGTTGACAATTGGTGGACGTGGAGATGCAACATCGATAACAAATAATATACTTCGTCGACTTATTTCGAACAAAGTTGCATCTTTTTAGTTTCTATGGAAAACGAAATAACAAAAGATCCTTTGCGCTGCTGAAGCTCAACAATGCAATAATTACCTCTGTTCTTAAGGTATTACCTGGTACTACAGAGCATGAAGTACAGGATTGCATAAAGGTATGGTTAAAGCATGCCCCACAACGCTTTTCAATCGAGAAGAAGAAGCAATAAGTAACATTTTTGTACAAATCTAGATTTGATCTTTTCCTATAATTCTAAAAAAATTGTGAGCAATATATATCAAAGAAAATTAGTTATATTAAAGTTATTATTTATTAGATTTATATATTACTTAAGTTATAAGTTGTAAATTGTGATAATGTCTGCCATAAAAAGAAGAAAATTGAAACTGTTTGTAGGAAAACGGCAGTTTTATCGCCAAGTTGCTAGAGACATTGCCCAAAACTCTCTACATGCAATGTCCAATCCACAGTCTAAAAATAATAGTAATATCGAGTTATCTGATGTTTCTATAACTTCTAAAAACAATATTTGCTACAATAGTAATGAAAATTCTAAAGTTTTGAATAATAATTTATCGCATGTTAACAGTCTTGCCTTAAACAATTTAATGCAAAACGATGAATTTTATGGAATGCTTGATATTGATTCTTGTGTCATTACAGAAAATATTACAGAAAAGCAATCCTATTGTGACGAAAATGATGATACTATTATTGATTCCTTAAGAACTTGGGCCGCTTCAAATCCAAGTGTACCACAATATTCCCTTACATCATTACTCCATTTATTAAAACATTTTTTTCCCACATTGCCTGCAGATGCAAGAACACTTTTGAAAACTTCCTCAAAATTTCATGTTCAAGATTTAGAAACAGGACAATTTGTTTATTTTGGAATTAAAAATTCTATAATACGGAACGGTTCACAAATTTTAAATTTAAATATAATAGAACTGATATTTAACATTGACGGGCTGCCTTTATTTAAAAGTTGCAACATGCAACTATGGCCAATCTTGGCATTAATTCACAATTCAAAAAGTAGGAAACCGTTTGTAATTGGAATATTTTGTGGGATATCAAAACCGCGACCATTATCAACATTTTTAAATGACTTTATAAATGAATTATCATTATTATTGAAGAACGGTTTAGAATTTTTAGGAACACGGTATAATGTTTCGGTACATTCTTTTGTATGTGACGCACCAGCTCGCGCATTTATAAAATGCATTAAATCGAATCAGGGATATTCATGTTGTGAAAAGTGCACTGATCCAGGTAAATATGTCAATGGTAGAGTTACTTTGAGAAATATAAATATGCCATTACGAACAGATGAATCATTTCGTTCTCAAATCGATGAAAATCATCATACAGATATTTCTCCACTATTAAAATTAAATATTGGACTCGTCAGTTTATTTCCTATTGACTACATGCATAACATATGTTTAGGAGTAACTCGAAAATTATTAAAGTGCTGGATTAGCGGTAATTATAAAGTTCGATTATCATCTTCTTTAGTAAAGTGTTTATCAGAAAATATGATTTCTCTAAAGAATTATATTCCTCGGGAAATTAATCGGAAACCAAGATCTTTAAATGAATTGGCTCACTTTAAAGCAACAGAATTCAGAACTTTTCTTCTCTATTTAGGCCCAGCTGTTCTTAAAGGAATTGTAGATCATTCAGTTTATGAACATTTCATATTATTACATTCAGCTATAGTTATTTTATGTTCCGAAAAGCTTATTGCAATATTTGGATGTCAATTGGCTTCTATGCTTTTGAAAACATTTGTTCAACATAGTGAATATTTATATAGCTCAGAATTCCTAATCTATAATGTTCATTGCTTAATTCATTTACCTGAAGATGTATTAAAATACGGAAAACTCGACAATTTTTCAGCTTTTCCATTTGAAAATTTCTTAGGATACTTATCTCGTCTTATAAAGAGTACAAAACAACCATTAATTGAAATTTGCAATAAGTTAGAACAAATTAATTCATTTTCAATGCGAAATGAAGAAAAATCATCTGAACTAAATTCCATTAAATGTTTAATTCAACATTATCTGGGACCAATGCCTCTAGCAATGTCAAACTACAAGCAGTTCAAAAAGATATACTTTAAAGATTTTGTTTTAACTGTGAATCAGTATTCCAAAGCAGACTGTTATTGTATGATTAATGCTAACGTGATAGAAATTCATAATTTTCTAAAGAGTTCTAAAGAGACGATACAATGTTTATTGTAGGTAAAAAGTTTTGCTCATATGAATCTCTCTATACTTATCCTTTTAATTCGGAAAAATTAAAAATTTTTGTTTGTGATAAATTATGTGATAATTTAGAATGTTGGAGATTATTACATATAGACAGTAAGTGTTTTGTTTTTCCTTTACGTAATAAACATGATCATTTCCAATTCTACACACATTATACAAATAATAATTTTGTTTATAATATTTTTGAAATTGTTTGTGTGTGTGTAATATTAAGAGTATCTTATTAAGTATTTTACGTTATTTAAAAAAAATATGGTATTTTTTATGCTACAGAATTAGATAATTATGTTATTAATACATCATTTAGATTACTTTATACTGTTTATACTGCGAAAATATTAATGTTTATAATTTCTATAATTATATTTATAAAAATACCGTGGTCAAAAGTATTGCATCTCTTGTGAAAACAACAAAATCATTACTTTCATAAAAAAAATTACATAAGTATAATTAAATTATTTTAGTATTTTAATTCTTTAAGTATTTTGTTCTTATTTTATGGTTTGAAAAATGCTTTAAGGAAAAAACAAAGAATTTAATAATTCATTAGCATTTTCTATATTTAGAGAAATGATGCCATACTTTTGATTTATAAACTGCCATACTTTGATTTGTATACTAAATACTATATAACTAATATTTCTATGATAATAAAATTTTTCATTATTTAAAAGAACTTAAATTATTGTATTTCTATCTATATCTAGACACTACACCATATTTTACGTGTATAATATGTATACTGGGTTTACTAAAAGTGTGGAAACCCTGTATAATACGTAAACATATAACGTGTATAATACGTAAACATAACGTATTTATAACGTATATATTTGGTTTAAAATAACGTCTTTTAGACGAATTTATATGACGTCAATGGTATGTGACATTTCAACGTTATATTTACGTTCTATTGACGTTAAGTGTTAGTCATTAATGACGTTACTTATGACGAAAACCTCACGACAAGTCGACGTCATCATGTTTGCTGGGAAGTTATAATTCTGTCAAAGAAAGACAAGTTTAGCGAGTATGTTACGATCATACCAATCGTAAATTTAATTTCTTTCTTTCTTATTCCCGGTTGTTCATCTATGACGATGTTAGATCTATCCTACATGAACAAAACAAATGTGTGTATAGTAATAATAAAATTTAATCAATATCTCTTATAAAATGTTTTCAAAAGTAATTATTGTAATCATTTAAATAATATAGACAGTTATCATTGTATATTGACTTCTGAACTCATATATCTATACATATACATATAGATATACATATGTGTGTGTGTGTGTGTGTGTGTGTGTATATTGATACATCCTGTATATATATATATATATATATATATATATATATACATATGTGTATATATACAGGATATATCAAAATTCGCGGATGAGAAATGCAGTATGATTGTTCGTATCAAAACAAACAATTTCTTCCTCTGATAAAATTGCGTCTGAACAATACTTTTTAAATAAAGGCAACTTTAAGTTAATGAATAAGCGCTTTAGATTACACTTGAATCAGAGGCGACACGACATATGTGACATTTCAGCGTGTACGCTATTTTACTATTTCGCCAAAGGTTTTACAAGAATTATGCATGATATCTAATACCATTATTTTCAATACAATGTACTTAATAAGAGAAGATTTTCTAATTAATACCACGAAGCAACGGCTAAAGTAAGATTAAATTACCTGCAAATAATATTGATCCAAAATTATTGTTCCAATGTTTTAAAAATTTGTTGGCCCTGAAAAGGGCCGATTAAATGCTTTAGAGCATATTCATATACCTATTTACAGAAGGAATATGTGTATACTAATGGAAGGTTTGCATTTCGAATATGTGCTTTAAAATCGGCCTTTTCCAGAGCCAAAAAATATTTAGAACATTAAAGCAATAATTTTGCATTAAAATTATTCGTGTCTTATCTAATTTACTTATTTTATTTTCAGATTCGTTGCTTCGATAATATGAATTTAAAGAAATCTCCTCTTAATTAAATATGTTATATTAAAAATAACGATATTTAGATATATCAATGATAATTCTTGAAAAACCTTTAGCAAAATAGTAAAATAGTGTATACGCTCAAATGCCACATATGCCGCCCTGGCGAAAATAAAATGTAAACCGAGCGTGAACAAAGCATGAATTGGAGAGTAAATCTAATGTAACGGAAAAGTGACGGAAGCGTAAACGAAGCTATTAAAAGGCGTAAATTGAGACATCGGAACGTAAAGAAAGCGGCTATTAAGTGTTAGAAAAGCGTTAACGAAGCGTTATCAAACTCTCCGACAAGCGTGAACGAAATATCCTCCAAATGTAAACGAAGCGTCATCAAACTCCTTAAGAAACGTAAACGAAACGTTATCGAACTCTCCGACAAACATGAATAACCCTAGCGAAAATAAATATCGGAGCGTAAGTCGAATGTAAGGAAAGAGTAACAGAAGTGTAAACGAAGCTTCTAGGAGGCGTAAATTGAAACAACGAAACGTAAATGAAGCGTTAACACTTCGTTTACGTTTCGTTGTTTCAATTTACGCCTCCTAGAAGCTTCGTTTACACTTCTGTTACTCTTTCCTTACATTCGACTTACGCTCCGATAATTATTTTCGCCAGGGGAAATATCTAATATAATTTTTAAAGAACGTAAATGAAATGTCATCAAACTTATTGGCGCGAATACGAATGAAATGTTTATACTCTACTATATTTATACTGTACCGTTAATATTGCACTTTACATTTTAAATAGGTAATAAACGGATTATTTTCGTTTATTCGCCAGACATTTACTTGTCCGACTTATAAAAATCAATTTAATATCTGAAGCTCCTACATCGAGATCAGAAATTAAATTGAAGTATATCTTTAATCTTATTTGTTACTCTTTGTAAACTCTTTATATAATTTTCATAACTAAACTTAAATACGAGAAAGATAGCGCGCGTAGCGGTAAACAAACGAACTAACAGATTCTTCATTTACACTTCCTAAACGCTCCATAAAATGTGAACGAAAGACTCCAATACGCTTCCTATACACTTCAATGATTGATTGACTCAGAAACTCTTCATCCACATTTCTTCAACGCTTCGACTCTTGCGTGCTCGCGCGAAACTTTGACGTCCTTAAAAATATTTCTGTAAATTGTTAAAGTGTATGGAAAGTATTTCATACATATTTTGTGCAGTGTCTAAGCGTTGAAGAAATGTGGATGAAGAGTTTCTAAGTCAATCAATCATTGAAGTGTATAGGAAGCGTATTGGAGTCTTTCGTTCACATTTTATGGAGCGTTTAAGAAGTGTAAATGAAGAGTTTCTAAAATGTCAATCATTGAATGTACGGGAAGCGTATTGGAGTGCTTCGTTTACATTTTATGGAGCGTTTAGGAAGTGTAAATGACGAGTTCCTAAAATGTCAATCATTGAAGTGTGCGGGAAACGTATTGGAGCGCTTCGTTCACATTTTATAGAGCGTTTAGGAAGTGTAAATGAAGAGTTTCTAAATGTCAGTCATTGAAGTGTGTGGGAAGCGTATCGGAGTGCTTCGTTCACATTTTATGGAGCGTTTGGGGAACGTAAAGGAAAACATGAAATATTAAAGCGTAAGGGAAGCGTAACGGAATGCTTCGTATACACTTTATGGAGCGTTCGAGAAATATGCACGAAGATTTAAAATCGCGAAGAGTTAATGGGAAGTCAATGAAGCTTCTAAGAAGCGTTTATTCTGTTCGTTTACGCTTCTTTGACACTTCGAGAAGCGTTTAATTTTCACCAGGGCGTGCGCGCGCCGCCTCTGATTCAAGTGTAATCTAAAGCGTTTATTCGTTAATTTAAAGTTGCTCTTATTTAAAAAGTAATGTTTAGACGCAATTTTGCCAAAGGAAAAAATTGTTTTGATACGAACAATCATGCTGTGCACATATGTTATACATTACCTTTATTGAACGTGTAATATATGTGTATTCATAATCCATAAGTATATCTTCAATATTATCTCTTAAGTTGCGTGTTAAAAAATTCAACATGTACATCATTTTCCATTTGTAAGGTACTTGTTTCAATCGTAAACCATTCCGAAGATTATAATAAGTTATCGATTTATAGAGATCAAATATCAGTTTTCGTATTTGCTGAAAAATGATATATATAAGACTTATAATTGATTATTATCTTTATTAAATACTTCCTACTAAGATTAGTAAAAAACCTATACATACAAAGTTGCTTACCAAAAAGTTATCCGGTGGATGCATAACGCGATCTATTATTCTGGTAATATTCAAGGGATATGGTAGCCTCGATTTCCTCATATAAAAATATTCTGCCCGTTGATAACCTTCTGTACAACTGAAAATATTTAAAAACAATTATTTGCACATGTATATACATATATATATATATATATATATATATATATATATATATATGTGTATATCAGATAGGTTGAAAAGCTCTGCAGCTAAAATTGTTACTAACTAATTTAGTTTCCGTATGATTGTCATTACACTGATAAAAAAATCGATGATAAAATTGACTATAATTGCATGGTAAAAAAATTATAGTTAGGATACTCATTTTTATAGTAAATTTTACTATAATACTGGTAATATAAACTATATACGCATGGTACCGAGAAACAATGAAACTTTTTACTATAATTTATAATAATTTCAAATATCATATAAGTAAAAAATGAAAGAAAGGAATGATACATATAATTTTACTATTCATATAGTCATTGTAATATTAATAATGGTAAATATTACTATATTATTATCTTTCGTTTAGATATTAATATAGTAGTAATAAATGAAAAAAATTATAATAACAGCTATATCTAAATAGTACGTGGAACCTGATGAATAGCACATTTAACAACATAAAACTTATTATTTGGAATGATTGCATGTGGCACATGTTTCTTCGCTTGCCGTTACGCGGCGCACTGCTCTTAACTTTTCTCGTATTCAATATTTAGCATAAAATGTATATAAAGGACTAGTATTAAACACGTAAGATGTGAAGTATATTTTTTTCCTCTTAGCAGTAGTGCGAGAAAGAGGATGCTACTCACACGCAGGTTCTCGGATTGTATGCATGTGAGCATCCTCTTTCTGACATATCACTGTTTATTAGTTTAATTTCAGACAAACTGAATTTAAAATAATTTATTTAATATAATCTGGATTCCTTGTTAGGATTCAGAATATTATAAACAGATTATTTGAAATTATAGACGGAAAGAAACTTTTAAACGACTTGGTGCTGCGTATATTAAAAATCTGTAATATACATAACATGTATTACAGATTTTCAATACTGATAGTGAATTTCGGAACACTACGTATACCATAACCATATGGTTACATGAAATGAATATTATGATTTTACGAACTATATTTTCATGTTATATCAACTATATTTTTTATAGTAAAATGCACTATTATATATGCTTGGCGCCTTAAGATACTATAAATTATAGTGAAATTATGATAATTTCAACTATAATTTTTTTTCAGTGTATAAAATTGTTCTTATAACTCAGGAAGCAATATACACCAAGTCTTCTAGCTACGCTGTGATATATAATACACAATAGACATTCTCTGTAATGTTTTAAAATCTATATCATTAAATTTTATTAGAAAAAAATTATATTGAACATTTATAAGAAATAAAACGCATAGTTTGCACGGTGCATAATAAAGTTATAAATTAAAATGTAAAAATTATAATAAAAAAATAACACAGAATTTATAATTTTTTTTTTCGACGTCTAATGTTATCAATAACTGATGTAATTGATGAATACTTGAATTAGAAAACATAATTTCATCAAGAATATACATAATCTGTTTGGCTTCTGTCTGATTCCAGAAGTTATCGTTGATATTGTTATTTCTCCGTAAATTGCTCAGAAGACGTCGAGAATACTGAATGTGTAGAATATTTATTTTTAAGGCGGGATAGTACTTCTTGTGCAATATCATTTAACCATGTATCAACGGATGAGTAAGATACATGTGGTCGAAAATATTGTGTGATAATAGTAATTTGCTTTTCTAAAAGTTGTTTTTCCTTTGGCATGTATATAAATTTGGTTTGCTTGCATGCTAACCGATACTGCTTGCACCAATGATAAATTAGACCGAAATAATATTTAACTGTTAAATTGGAATCGTGCCTGAAAATAAAATTTACATATTAATTGTACAATATTTACATTAATTTATAATGTTAGTGGCAATTTGGTTTATTAAATTTTACCATGATAATTGTGCAGAAATAATTCTATCTATATCATCGAGAACAAAACTATAAATTATAGAATGTTCAGATATGGAACGCAGAAATCTATTCAATTCCATTTCTTTAATATCCTGTATGTTATTATAAGACATTAGTGACACATAATGCCGTAGTTCTTCGATACATTTTACACCTGCTTCCAAATGGTTAACAACTTTCTCCAATTTCATTTTGTTATGTATTCTTTTCGACAAGGGAAATCTAAAATTGAAAAGAATGTTTTTCAAAAATATGTTAAACAACAAATATCAGCAATAAATTATACACAATATTTATTTTTCAAAGTAAACACATATATTATATTTTTGAATTATATACATACACGGTAAAAAACATTTTGTATTTCTGTTAAAATTTTCTCGTGTAAAAATTTTTGTGTTAAATTTTCAAGATACTCTTATGTTAATGTAACATATTGTCGTTGTGTTATTTTGACATTTCTGCGTTGAGTTAATATTCACCGTTTCTAAGAGTTAAAACAACACAATTAATATGTAAATGCACGAATTTTTGATGAAATGTGTTATATGTTAAAATGAACAGATAAATTGTGTTATTTTTCTCTCTATAACAGTTCCCATATGTTAAATCGACATACCTCTTCTGTTATTTATCATAAAGAGATATCGTCTTTTGTTTTTCTGGTTGCCGCGCACGATTGCTGCGCGGCAAGAAGCGACTTACGCATTTACGCGTGCTGAAGCCATTTTATTGTGTTTCAAGCGTAAGGTGATGTGAATAATATTCTTTATGTAGTGAAGATAAAGTGTACGTGTGGTAAGTTAATATTATTTCAATATACGATAGTTAATAAATTTGATATTTTTCCGTTAAATAGATTGATAAATGGTTATCGTTTATTAGCGTGTTACCATGTTCGTGTTAACCTGTGTTCGTGTTCGAAATCTTAAAAAAATTGATTAATTATAGTCTATTATCTTCATAATTAATAAGAATTATGAAGGTGAATAGTATAAAAGTAAATGAGAACAGTGATTATAATCAATTATTTTACTTAAATTTTACTGGTTTTCATGTGCCACTTGCTTTAATGTTAACATATTAGTAAATATCTGGTTAATCTTCTTTATTCATTTGTATAACAGTAACTGTAGACAAATTTTTATGTTTCATCACACTATGACCAATCATAACCTTCATTATTTTTACAGTCTTGATTTCTTTTCATTATGGCATTCATGAATGAATTTGTTAACACAACTTATTTGTTTTGCGTTTTGCAATACAGAGACGATAAAGTATGGGTCAAAATTGAAGAACCATGTAACTATGAACATTTTATTGAAAAAGGATATTTTTAACACATTTCTATTGATATATTAAAAAATTTTATCATTTTTATTTAATTGCAATGTATATTTAATTGTAATGTATGTTTACAGCTGAAAACACTTTTCCATCATTAAGAAATACAAATTTTATATTTACGGATGAAAATGATGCTAAACTTCAGCCAGATATTTTACCAGAATTTATTCGAATAAATTCACGAGGTGTTATTATAAAAATTAAAACTACAACAAACATTATTGATATTTGTAAGATATGAAAAGTATACAAGTTTTACTAAATTACTAATTTCTTTTATATATATTTTGTTTCTTAAAGAACATTATAATTTCTTTTTATAGCATTGTCGCAGATTCCCAAAGAAATAAATCAACCATCTACAAGTTCAGATACAGATGTATGTTCTATTATAAGTTCTGTTACATCAAATTGCTCAAATAATAGTGAACATGAAGAAAATGCCTCGTCTTCCAAAAAATGTAAATTAAATAGTACTGTTTTCGAAAGTAATGAAGTTATATCAAAAGAGGTATGATAAATTTCTCTTTTTTTATAAATTATAAAATAGAGAATTTAAAATGAAAAATTTATATTGTATTTCTATTCTAGAAGTTGTATAAAATAATAAAAGATTCTGCGTGCGGACAGGAAATACTTGACAATTATGAAAGAAATAAATATTTATCAGAAAAGTACAGAAAACTTCTAGTAAAAATTGTTGTGCAAAATTTATTAGAATATAAGAAAAAAATAAGTAGACAAATTCATTCTTGGGAAAAATATAAATATGCAGAAGCAGTTATTGAACTCTTCCCAAATTTAAAAAATTCTGCAGGTGATGTTGGCTATGTAAGTTTTAATATTTCAATTGTCATTATATTAATTTTATATTGTTGCGTCCGCGGAACGATATCTATCGATCGCGCGCGACACAAAGATCGGCACCCGCGTACTCGCTCGCGCACACGCTCGCGCACTCGTAAATAAGAACTCGTATTTAAAAGAGAACACAGGAACTTTAATAACACCAGAATGCAACGGGATAAACAATAATATTAGCTCGGGAAATCAAGACGCGTCCGTGCAGCTAGACAGATGGGTACGACTCGACTGTCATTCTTCCTTGTAAACAACTCTTGACAACCAGATGTTCTTGTTAATCGGAGCCGACCCGATGATCACGGACATCAGGGACGTAGCAATATATATATATACAGGGTAGGCCATTTTAATCTATGCACTGAAATATCTCAAAATCCATAAGTTTAAGACAAAAATGTTTCAGACAAAAGTTGTATGGTTTCGAGGGGGACATAAGATGGTGCCATTAGTTTGACCTTGAAGAGTCACCTGAAGGTCACGTGAAGGTCACCTCCTTCTTTTAAATAACTAAACTTTTTAAATGGGACACCCTATATGCTTTTGCATATTCTTGTAGCTCATCTCGAGAGCTTCCCAAAACACTATAATTAAGTTAGTTTTCATTAAGTACTTTCCGAGTTATGAGGCGTGAAAACATTTCTTAATTTTACATAAACCGTAAAATATCTTGTAAAATATTCATTTTTCGATTATCTTACCTTAATACTTTTATGTACAAAATAATGAGAGGAATCAATTGGTATAAAGAAAACACATAATGTTTCGAAAAAAAAAATGTTATTGTTAATTGCAAATTACATTTTTTTTCGAAACAATTATGTGTTTTCTTTACACCAATTGATTCCTCTCATTATTTTGTACATAAAAGTATTAAGGTAAGATAATCGAAAAATTAATATTTTACAAGATATTTTACGGTTTATGTAAAATTAAGAAATGATTTCAAGCCTCATAACTCGGAAAGTACGTAATGAAAACTAACTTAATTATAGTGTTTTGGAAAGCTCTCGAGATGAGCTACAAGAATATGCAAAAGCATATAGGGTGTCCCATTTAAAAAGTTGGAGGTGACCTTTACGTGACCTTCAGGTGACTCTTCAAGGTCAAACTAATGGCACCATCTTATGTCCCCCTCGAAACCATACAAGTTTTGTCTGAAACATTTTTGTCTTAAACTTATGGATAATGAGATATTTTAGTGCGTAGATTAAAATGGTCTACCCTGTATATATATATATATATATATATATATATATATATATATATATATATTTCAAGGGGTTATATAAAACGACCAAACAACTAGCCAAGTTCTTTTTATTAACACGACGTTTCGACCATTTGGTTGTGGTCCTTATCAAGTGTACACTAAATTTTGAAAAAAAAAAAACAGTTAAAATTCCAATTTTTGATGACAACCATAAACAAATATGAAAAATTAATAAATACATACAATTCGCTAAAGGCGCAAAAACATCTCAATCGTTACAAAAACTATTAACAAGTTCAATTAATCCGAACAATTCAAAATGAGAAAGATTGAGGAACAGTTATGTCCGTTTGATACTTCGTCAAAAACTAAACAACCTTTATTATTTTGTCATAAATGTTATTCAAATTTTCTGTGTCCTTTTGTAGGTTGATAGTGTTATTGAATTTTTTGATGTAAAACATTTCAGCAATCTCTCTCTTACGTAAAATTGTTTCACTGTGCAGTATGTTAGGTTTCGCCCAGTCAAAATCATGTTCTAATTCTAATCTATGTTTGCTAATTACTGACTGCATCGACCTATGTAGGTTTATGTTTTTGGAGTGTTCATTTATCCGAGTGCGCAAATGTCTTTTCGTTTGTCCTATGTACACTGCACTACAATTTTTGCAATCCAACTTATATACAACATTTGTCTTTTCAGTATCAGGCAAGATATCTTTACCACGTTTTATTAAATGATTTAGTTTTTTGGTTGTTTTATAAACAACATTAAGACCATAACTTTTGAATATACGGCACAAGGCAGGACTAACATTCTCAACAAAGGGTAGCGGAATAAAAGGCACATCACTTGAAAACGAATGAACCATATCAGTGTTCCTATGTAGATCGCGGTTATTTAAAAAATGAATTCTTTTTTGTATATGTTTGTTTATAATGCGTTCAGGAAAACAATTATTACGTAAAACATTATGTACAAATTTTATATTCTCTTGTTGAAAAATATCATCAGATAGTAAAATTGCGTGATCAATTAAATTGTATATAGTATTGATTTTATACTTCAACGGGTGATTAGAATAATAGTTTATGTATCTACCTGACCAAGTGGGTTTCCTGAACCAATTTGTAATAAGTTTATTGTCCTTTTTAATGACCATTGTATTTAAAAAACTGATGGACGAATTAACTTCCAACTCGTAAGTAAATTTTAAGCGTTGATGGTAATTATTAAAGGTCATTAGTGTTTTATCAAGTTTTGTGCGTGGTAGTACAGCAAAAATATCATCTACATATCTATAATAAGTTGAAACCGTAAAATCCAACGACTTCAAACAATGCGTCTCTAGATCATCCATCACTATGTCTGCTAATATAGGTGATAATGGAGAACCCATTGAGCAGCCAAAGATCTGTTCATAAAAATGTCCCTCAAACGCAAAATAAGTTGAATCCAAGATCAATTCAATTGCATATAAAAATTGAGCTAGATTAAGTTTTGTATTTTTAGCTATATTATCCCAGCGTTTTTTAATTGCTTTCATGACTAAATCTTTAGGAATGTTTGTAAATAAGGAGCTTACATCCAACGACACCATAATACTATCATCGTCAATAATTAAATTCTTAATATTTGTGACAAAGGTCCAGCCATCTTTAACATGTGACTTCGGTTTATCAAATGATTTATATAAAATGTCGTGGATGTAGCTAGAGATGTTGTATACCGGACTACCAAGTGAGGATACTATGATTCTTAATTTTTCATATTTGTTTATGGTTGTCATCAAAAATTGGAATTTTAACTGTTTTTTTTTTCAAAATTTAGTGTACACTTGATAAGGACCACAACCAAATGGTCGAAACGTCGTGTTAATAAAAAGAACTTGGCTAGTTGTTTGGTCGTTTTATATAACCCCTTGAAGTCTTAGAAACATTGCACTAGCGACATTATAATATTAAATTGATATATATATATATATTGCTACGTCCCTGATGTCCGTGATCATCGGGTCGGCTCCGATTAACAATTTTTAAGACTATTATATCCCTGTATTTTATAAAATTTATATGACATTTGTATATCTAAAAAAAGCACTATAAACACAATTGAGCCATAAAAAAAATTTTTAACTTTCTAGTCATATATATTTTACTTGTTCTTTTATCACTTTATAGGCTGCATCCATATTACTTCCAAATTTAATTTAAAAATATTTACGATATAAAATTATATTGAAATCTTTCTCTATTTTTTTGTCAGTATCCTCTATAAATATCATCTATAAATATATATATTTGGGGATTCCATTATTATATACATGTAAAATATTAAAAAAAACAACTTGCAATTGACAACATTTTTTTGCAGAAATCTTAGGCATTTACAATGTTCCTTCTATTTATCAACAGTATTAGAAAAAAATAATAACTAATAAAAATAATTAAAAAATAATAACTTAATTTTGCTTACATATGTTACAAATGGAAAGCTATTTTTAATTTCTGTAAACTGACTAACATGAGTGCTATTAGAAATATACAAATATCTGTGTATATGTCAAAGAGAGCATTTTATACTTCTGTATACCATAATCTGTGTTGTTTACTAATAATTGTTTACTAGCATAATCTGTGTTGTTTATTAATAATTGTTTACTAACATAATTTTATAATTTAGGAACAATTTTATAATCCTAAAACTGGGACTGGATATATTGCTTCACGTTTATCAAACGTACAACGAAAAGGAAGCATCTCAAAAGTAATTGTGGATAATCAACGAAAAGAAAATATTGATAATAATATAATTACTGAGCATGTTGATGAATCAGACATCATTAAAGATTCAATAAATTTTATGAAACATGCAACATTAAAACAGAAAGATCAGATTATAGAAGAAACTAAAGAAACTTTTAAAGTTCGTCGATATTTATATCTAAATGAGCATTTTTTTAACGTATTTCCAAGATTTTTGGAAGCTCATAAATTAAAAAATTTTAAAGATATTGCATTTACTTTATCATTACGTCATCAAAAATATATTATCTCCGAGTGGAAAAATAAATTTAATTTTTTGGAAGAACAGCCAATCCTCCAAAATTTTAAAAAGGAACGTTTGAAATCTACAAACTATGCAGCAATAATTGCAAAGCATTTCAATATTACACTTAAGACATTTATTTACGTTGGAGAAAGCGTTCAATTTAGAGGTACAAATTTAAGATTAAATAAGTTTATATGTACATCTTTTTCTGAATAGTTTCCAAATTTTGGTAAAACAAAATTATTTTTTTCTGTAAATTCTACAATATTTATTTTATATGAAAGTTAGAGTACTATTGATATTTCTCCACTAAATTTAGGATACATCATAAAAAATAATTCTTCTTTATTTATAGTGGAAATGGTCAATTTTCCATTTACCAAAGCTTGGGAAATGTATACAACATCAAAAAATGATATAGTTATTATAACCGAGTATTTTTTGTAATTTGTAATTTTATACATAAAAATAATAAAACTAGATTTTTAAGAATTTTTCAGTTAGTCAGATAAAGAATTATAAAAATAGATTATAAGCAGATATAGATTATAAACAGATAAAAATATAATGTATAAAAGTTATACAAATTTTACAATTAAAATAATTATAACATAAAGTATAAAAACGTATACAAAAAAGTTTATGTATATGATTATGTAACAAAGGTTATGTATGATATGAATTTATTTTTATTTTGTAATGTATCTTTGAACATATTACATTTAATAAAATAATTTGTGCAAAAAAATGTGTTATTTCTTTTTTAATAATAAATAATATTATAGTATTACTACAATGACAATAATAATACATATAATAATAATATAAAATTAATAATATACTAATTAACATTTTAAAAATGTAACGTTAACATTTTTTTTGCGTTAAAATATAGAATTTTTAACACACCGATTATGTAAATTAAACATTTTAACTTTATCAAAATATTTAAATATCTACTTTTAAAAAATGTAAGAATAACATTTTTTTTAAATTAAATTTAACATTATAAATATGTTAATTTAACATGAACTTTATTTCCAGATAACGTTTAAGTGTTACACTTTTGTGTTAATTTTTCACATATTAGTTGTGTTATTTGTTTACATACTTGCCTTCTGTTAAATTAACATTAAAATTAGAGTGGATAAATTGGGACATGTGAAATATGTTAAATTTAACACAAAATTTATTACTGTGTACAGGGTATCTTATTTTAATTGTGCACCCTGATTAACATCGCAGAAAGTGGTCGGATAAAAAAATATTTTAGACAAAAGTTGTGGGGTTCGGAGGAGGATATTTGATGATGACATTGGTTTGACCTTGAGTAAATGTGCCAAGGTCATATGGAATTGAACTTTGTTTTATTATATGAAATTCCATATTTTTTATTACATATTCTTGCAGCTTATTTTGCGAGAGCTTTTTCCAAAACACTATAATAAAATATTTTTTGTTAAGTACTTTTCGAGTTATGAGGCTTGAAATAATTTCTTAATTTTACATAAAATATCTCGTAAAATATTAATTTTTCGATTATCTCACCTCTAAACTTTTATGCACAAAATAATGTGAGGAATCAATTGGTGTAAAGAAAAGATATACATAATTGTTTTTAAAAAAATATATGTAATTCGAAATTAACAATTACATATTTAAAAAAAAATTATGTTTTCTTTGCACTAATTGATCCTCTCATTATTTTGTGTATAAGTATTGAAATAAGATAATTGAAACATGAATATTTTACGAGATATTTTATGGTTTATGTAAAATAAGGAAAATATTTCAAGCCTCATAACTCGGGAAGTACTTAACAAAAAATATTTTATTATAGTGTTTTGGAAAGCTCTCGAAATAAGCTACAAAAAGATGAAATGAAGAATAGAGAACAAGGTCATTTAACGAGTTTTCTGGCTCAAACAAAATTTACTCTTATTGTTAGCGACGATCAAGATTATATATATATATATATATATATATATATATATATATATATATATATATAGGGGGTCTCAGGTATCTTCCGTCCAAAGAAAAGGCAAATTCCCTGGCCAATTTAAAAACGATTTTTCCTTAGCGAAAATGTCGAGGGAGATCATTATTTTTTGCCTATTCCCAATTTTTGTCATCATGTATCTTTCTAACTAAGCCTTAAATTAAAATTCTATTAAAGTAAACTCTACCTAAAATTAACTAAAGAATGTGACTTTATTAATATTTTATTCCCATAAACCTTAGTTTGCGAAAAACCCTTTATTTTCAATCGTTTATAACTCAAAAAGTATTAGTGCCGCGACATTTTCGCTGAGGAAAAATCGTTTTTAAATTGGCCAGAGAATCTGCCTTTTTTTGGACGGAAGATACCTGGGACACTCTGTATATATATATATATATATATATATATATATATATATATATATATATAATCTTGATTCTCGCTAACAATAAGAGTAAATTTTGTTTTGTCCTGCAAAGTACATGCGTGAACACAGTGGGTTCTGTCCTCTCCCTCCTTTACGGTGAGACTCCATTTCTAGGAGGTATAAAACCGACTCAAACTTATTTCTAATTTAAAGCTACAATTCGGTTTGAATTATATTATAGAACCGTTGTATGACGTAAAATTATGTTCTAAAATCGTTAAACTCTTTTTGTTGATAACTTAATAAACAACTAGTGCGGGCTAAAACCGTTATAACATTGCTCAGAGTATTGACCTCGACAACATATGTGAAAATTATTGAAATTGGAAATGGCCCTCTATGTCTGCATAATTATCATATTGTAATATCGAGATGCACCTACTGCGATAAAATCTCGCATTATTTAATTTTATTTTATTTTATGTCATGTTTAAATGAGAAATCAAGTAGGAAATAATTGTATAGAGATATTTAGATCTACGCAAGCCATTAAGGGAATCCTGAAGTCGACTTTTTTACCGACAAAATGCGAAGAATCAGTTCGATCATATATCTTTTTATTGATTACACAGATCGATAAATCCTTTTCCACAATTAAAGTACTAAGAATAACGAAGTGAGGACGCTATAACTTCATGCAAAAAACCAAAAAAAGTTACTTATAATTGTGTTAATTACAGTCGTGTTACCGACTTTTTGCATTACGTCTTAACAATATTGCTTTAATATATAAGTTTTGCAGTTTGTCTGTGTAAAAGACACAGCGTCCTCACTTGGGATAACATGAAAGAATAATACAGAAGTAAAAGAAATGATCTTAGAAGTTTGTATAAAAAGATATATGATCGAACTGTTTAGTGTACGTGCGTGCGTGTACAGTATCGATATCAAAAGAGTAAAACCAAACAAAATTAGTTAACGGATAGCATGATAGAGGGCACTGCCATCTAAACTTTTATCGACAAGGACAGATAAAATCGTTTTTTATCTTTCCCTCTTTCATGCCTGTGATAATAGTTTATACATATACGCATTATTATTATTGCACTCCCTCGTATTTTTTCTTTCGTTTTCTCGATCATATGCTCATTCTCTCTCTTTTTAATCTCTCACTCACTACATATAGCTCAGCTTCATGCTTCACATTACATGTTGCGTTTCTCTCTATCTCTCTCTCTCTCGCTGTCTCGCTCGTTCTCTCTCTCTCTCTCTCTCTCTCTCTCGCGCTCGCTCGCTCATTCGCTCTTTCTCTATCGCTTGCTCACTCTCTCTCTCTCTCTCTCTCTCTCTCTCTCTCTCTCTCTCTCTCTGTTTTTTTGCTCGGTATTATATTCTTACATTCGCTCATGTTATATTTACTGTTTTTTGGTTCTTATTACTCTATATCAAAAAAAGCTTTTTATATGTATGCATTTTTATTTTATAATATTAACAAAATATAAAATATTAAATTTGTCTCTCTTTCTCTCTGTTTTGTTATAATAAATACACCTATGTAATACAATTTATATATACTTTTTACATTTGCAGTAAGAATAATCTTTATGATAATTGATAACAATTCACAACTATTTACCAAGAATAAAGTTTAGTAGAATCAATTTGCATCACAAATATATATATTAATAAAATCACTACTACGAATTACCTCAACATATGATATAATAATGAAATTTACAAGTTCTATTTTAAGAAAATTTTGTTTTGTTGACAAATATAGACTATATAGTTCTTATAAATTATAAATACATACTTATCAGCTATAAAAATCATGTGATTATTATTATTGTATTGTATGAAATAAATAATTAAAATAAAATTGAATACGCTTATACATGTTTAATAATATAAATTGATAAAATCTATCAAATTTTATTTTGTGTAAATTGATTCTATATACATTCAACTTTATTGTTCGTAAATAGCTGCAAATTATGATTGTCCTAAACGTTTTTCTTACTGCAAATGTAAAAAATACATATTAATTGTATTACATAGGTGTATTTATTATAACAAAACAGAGAGAAAGAGAGACAAATTTAATATTTTATATTTCGTTAGTATTATAAAATAAAAATGCATATATATGTAAAATTTAATTTTATATGGAGAAACGAGAATCAGAAAATAAAAATGACATAAGCGAATGGAAGAATACCGGGCAAATAAACAGAGACAGAGGGAGAGAGAGAGAGAGAGAGAGAGAGAGAGAAGTGCGAATGTAAGAGAATGAAGCATGAAACTGACAAGCGCTACGTAGTGAACGAGAAAGATTTAAAATTTAACAATTTATTTAATTAAAAATGATTCGATTTATGTCGTATTTGGTGTCATTTTAATTGAAAAAATCTCATTAATCTATTGCAATTATTTTCAAATTAAAAAAATAAAAAATATAAAATTTGTATTTTCTATAGTATAACGCGGAATCATGCTGTGATATATTTACTTCGCCGACAGTACTCGACTCGTTGTCGCGCCGTACTTACGCGTAAGAACAAGGCAGCGCGGAAAAAGAGTCGATCGTGACTAGTGACGTTTTCAATCGAAAGTTACGAAAGTTACATATATTTATTACTTTTTGTATATTTAATTATTTTTATACAATAGTAGTGACGTATAGCGCTAAATATTTACCTTTGTATGCTCGCCGACTTTCTACAACAAAAAGAGGATGGTTTAAAAGGTAGAACTTTGTTGTCATAATTAGGGTTATGCACAACATGCACAGATTATGAAAACAACACGCTCTGATTATGAAAAAAATAATTTATCCCAGAGGCGATCTATTTGTGAGCTGGTTATTTCAGAAAATATTTCTTGTCAGAAGCGGTTTGCATGTGCGCTCTGATTATGAAAAAAATAGTTTATCCCAGAGGCGATCTATTCGTGACCTGGTTGTTTCAGAAAATATTTCTTGTCAGAAGCGGTTTGCATGTGCGCTCTGATTATGAAAAAAATAGTTTATCCCAGAGGCGATCTATTCGTGAGCTGGTTGTTTCAGAAAATATTTCTTGTCAGAAGCGGTTTGCATGTGCACTCTGATTATGAAAAAAATAGTTTATCCCAGAGGCGATCTATTCGTGAGCTGGTTGTTTCAGAAAATATTTCTTGTCAGAAGCGGTTTGCATGTGCGCTCTGATTATGAAAAAAATAGTTTATCCCAGAGGCGATCTATTCGTGAGCTGGTTATTAAAAAAAATATCCAGAAGCGATCTATTCGTGTGCTGGTTATTAAACAAAATATCCAGAGGCGAACTACTTATGTGCTGGTTATTTTAGAAAAATGTAATCCAAAGGCGCTTTATTCGTGTGCTGGTTATTAAAGAAATGTAATCCAGAGGCGATCTATTCGTGTGCTGGTTATTAAAGAAATGTAATTCAGAGGCGATCTATTCGTGTGCTGGTTATTAAAGAAATGTAATTCAGAGGCGATCTATTCGTGAGCTGGTTATTAAAAAAAAATATCCAGAGACGATTCATTCGTGTGCTGGTTATTAAAAAAAATATCCAGAGACGATCTATTCGTGTGCTGGTTATTAAACAAAATATCCAGAGGCGAACTACTTGTATGCTGGTTATTTTAGAAAAATGTAATCCAGAGGCGATCTATTCGTGTGCTGGTTATTAAAAAATGTAATCCAGAGGCGATCTATTCGTGTGCTGGTTATTAAAAAAATATAAACATTTTTATAAAATTATAAAAAGCAATAAACTGTTGCCTTTTTCAAAATGAAATGTTATAATTTAACAAAAAGATCTATATTCTGACTCGTAAGAGTGAGACAAATAAAAAACGCGCCTCAATTTCGCTTATAAATTACTGTCGGAGAGACGAATTAAATACATAAAATATTTTGGTAGCGTTTTCACGGGAATGGGCGATGGAGGGGCCCATTCTATATTTTTCTATATTTTTGCATTTTTATTATATTTTATATATTCTATATTTCCATATTTTTTACAAATGTATTCTGTCCCAATCGAGATAATATGTTGTAAATATTTGTAAATTTTTATTATAAATATAAATATTTGTACACACATGTAACAAACCAAATATGTACACATGATTAAAATATGTAACTTCATATAATATTTTTTCTAATTCGATTATATGTGAAAAAAACAAGCTGTGCTGCATAGATTGTATTTTATAAAAAGTTACATGTGTGATAATACCTACTATATATATATACAGGGTGAGTTTTAATGGTTGTGTCAATCTTTTTATCATGCGGGAGATTACCGATCGCAATTTTAATAAATTGATCGATACATAGATGTCAGTTAATTGGATCGACCGTATCGAAGGCCGAAATATAATGTGTACAATTAAAGCAGCTGAAATTATGTAGTATAGATTTATTATTATTGTTAAAGCTACGCACTTATTATTATTATTATTATTATTATTATTATTATTATTATTATTATTAAAGCTACGTATACATATTTAATATATTAAAGCAGTAAGAATACATATTTAAAAATTCAGTTTAAATTTAGCACTTAAACGTTTTATGTAAAACTTTATTTCAAATTCCGCATTTATTTTTATGATAAAAATTTTTATTATTGTTATCCCAGACAGCACAGGACATCCTATGGATATTCATTTTATATCCATTTTATGTCCACACGTCCATGGACATGAAATGAACATCCATCGTACATTCGATTTGAGACATCCGTTAATGGCCAATATTTGGACGTCCACAAGATGTCCGATCTTGGACATCAAAGTTTCGCGCGAGCACGCAAGGATGTGTTAGTTCGTTCGTTTACCGCTACGCGACGTGCGATGCGCTAACTTTCTCGTATTTAAGTTTTAGTTATGTGATTATATAAAGTTTGCAAATGGTAACAAATAAGATTAAAAATATACTGTTCAATTTAATTTCTGATCTAAATCACGAGTTTCAGATATTAAATTGATTTTATAAGTCGGACAAGTAAATGTCCGGCGAATAAACGAATTTAATATAAAATAATGAGAAATTTAATATAATAAATTTAAATTTTTTCATTAAAATATTTTGTATAAAAATTATTTATACCTATTTTTAAAATATTTTTTTAATGTTGGAAAAAAGTAAAATTTTTGCGCGTGGGGTTTTTAAAAGGGAATTTTGGGGGGGTCCAAAAAAGTAACACTGGGTATCCATAAAACATCCTAAAAAAATTTTTGGCGCTAATATGGATATTTTAAAAAAGTATGAAACGTCCAATTTGTTTATTTTTAATATTGTGTTTTGAAGGTGTTGTGGGGGGGGGGGGGAGGAGAAAGGGTGTATGTATTCTTTCTTCTTAGAAAAAATAAAACCAGGTACTTGATAAACAAAAAATACATACTTATGAATTAATTGATTATTTTAAGTAAGATAAATAATAATTTTTTTTATTTTAATATATAACAAAAAAAAAAAAAAATAATTAATAAAAAAAAAATATATGAATTATAAAAAATATAATATAAAAAATTATAATAGAATTTTATATTTAATTTTTTTTTAATTTTTTTTTTTTGTGTTTTAATATAATAGTATAATTATAAATAATTAATATCATAATAATAAAAAAATAAAAAAAAAAAAAAAA
The DNA here is from genome assembly GCA_023638675.1 of Camponotus pennsylvanicus. Classification (NCBI taxonomy): domain Eukaryota; kingdom Metazoa; phylum Arthropoda; class Insecta; order Hymenoptera; family Formicidae; genus Camponotus; species Camponotus pennsylvanicus. The sequence continues at coordinate 43,459 of JALHBL010000135.1, forward strand.
AAAAAAAAAATAAAATAAAAAAAAAATAATAATAAAAAAAAAAATAATAATAAAAATAAAATTATAATAATAATAAAAAATAATAAATTCAAAATACTTAATTTTATTTTATTTTTTTTTTATTCTTTATTATTTTGTTGTGGGTTCGGTGGTGTGAATTAATTTATAATATTATTATAATATATTATATTATTAATTTATTGTATGCTGTATTCTGTGATAAAAAAAATAATAATAAAAATAAAACAACCCTCACTATATATATATATATATATATATATATATATATATATATATATATAATGTAACTTTATATAAGTTACAATCTATGCAGTACAGATTGTTTTTTTAACACATAATCAGTATAATGGAATTAACAAAAATACATTTTATGAAATTAAATTTCTTTTCATGTAAATGTTTCTTTCATTATATTTATGTATAATTATTTATATAATTGTAATAGAAATTTACAAACATTTACAATACATGGTCTTACTCGTAACAGAATAATAAATTTTTATATTTTATATTGTAAAAAATATATAGAAATATAGAATATATAGAATATAACATATAGAAATGTATATATTTATATATACATATGTACACAAATGGTCAAATGTGTTATTGCTCTTGTAAGATACATGAGAAGATACATAATCAATATAATATATATATATATATATATATATATATATGGTCATGAATAATCATGAAATTGTGTTTAAATTATACATATGACATGCCAGACACATCTATATTTTTCTGTTATCTACATGCTTCGATATGCGTGCGATAAAGAAGCAGAAAGATGTTATCTGATTTTAACATGTTAAACACGATTAAAAATTATTCTTTGTAATATACATATATGGTTTATGTATATATACTATTGTCGATAATGGCGAAATTAAAATTGTCGGTATTATCGACAATTTTAATTACGCTTAGATGAGGGTGCTATCCCGTCGGAGTTCGGTCGTCGTTTTAGGATCCCCTTAAGGCAATAACATTCAATTGTTTCTTAATCAAACGAAAAATATCTCTTACTTGTGTGAAATTTAAATCCGGACACATGGAAACGCATTCTTCCTGGAGGCTATTTGGAGTGATATAATCCTTCGGCATAAACGTGATAGTTGCCTTTATCAGTACTAAACTTTTCAATAAAACGCATAATATTGTTCCAAACATAATCTACTTTTTTCGTAAATGTTTGCACTCAATCAGTTTCCGTCCTCAATTAGTTGTTTTCCTCACTCTACTAATAATTCATTCTGCTAATCGAGTTGATATTAATTTATATATATACATATATTTTCGATAAATTCTGGTTAATTTATATATATACAAATATATATATATATATATATATATATATATATATATATATATATATACAGGGTGTCGCAGACCACCCGTATCAGCCGAATATCTCAAAATCTGAGCGCGGCAGACAAAAATATTTCAGACAAAAGTTTTAGGGTTTTATGTGGCGCATTATACAGCAACATTATTATGATCTCGAATAGCGTTGTCAAGGTTATGTGAAGGTCACCTCCAACTTTTTAAATGGGACACCCTGCTTTTGCATATTCTTGTAGCTTATCTCGAGAGCTTTCCAAAGCACTATAATAAAGTATTTCTTCGTTGAGTACTTTTCGAGTTATGAGGCTTAAAATAATTTCTTAATTTTACATAAACCATAAAATATTTAGTAAAATATTCATTTTTCAATTATCTTACCTTAATACTTTTATGTACAAAATAATGAGAGGAATCAATTGGTGTAATGAAAATACATAGTTATTTTTAAGAAAAAATATGTAATTGTTAAAAGTATCAAGGTAATTTTTTTCTTTCGAGATGAATATTTCAGAAATTATAAAAGATACAAAAAAATTTTCGAAGCAAAAGTTAAATGACTGCAAGAGTACTTTACAATAATAACAAAAAAATTTTTATTTTTTTAATTTTGCAAAATACCCTCACCACTAAATATTCTTTTTAATTTTGAAATTTTTTTATTACCAAGTGAAAGGTTATTTTTTTGCGAATCCAACCATATATGATTAAGTGATGTTTCGAAAAATCATTTTCCAGAATTAATTATAAACCTCTCTGTAAGTCCGCTATTCGTGTCCGTCCATGAGTTCGATTTTTCGCGCAACACATCCTGTTTTTCCGTAATAGAAGATAATTAACAGATACATTTGAAAGACATTTTATATAATTATCGGAAGTTTTTATCGTGCTAGACATTTAATCCTAAACAGTTAAATAAATATAAATATCAGGACACAAAAATCATACAAAAATAATATAACATATAAATATGTGACAAAAGTTATATAAATGTATCTGAATCTGTTCGAGTGAGATAGTATAAGAAGTTGTTTTGCGAGCATTAACTTAATACGTGACATCGTTTAATGATATACTAAATCGATGCGTGTGCTCTTGTTAGAGTATTTATTGATATTTTAAAAATCTATTAATTTATACTTTTCTTATGATTTTCTTACTTTTGTGGCTGTGTAAAATCACAATAACATAAATTTTTATTTTTCTAAAGTATTGAAATTTTTTGATACTTATAACTTTTGTGGAAATATCAGATACGTTTATACAAAATTACCGTCAACAAACGTTTATTTGAAATTATCGTCTGTTTTATTGAACAGACTTCTCAAAGAAGAAGGAGAAAATTTAATAAAAAGGTAAAAATAAATACAATAAGCATAAAATAAAATTTATCATTCTTTAAGCATAATTACTAATTATATTTTTAACATATATATATATATATATTTTATTATATTTTTACAGCAAAATGCAGTTCAATCCGCGAAACATCATAATACTTCTCTTTGCTGCCGCTACTTTTAATTTGCCACAAACTCCTATTACAAATGAAGAAACAAAAGTAAAAGAGAAAATAGAAAATATGCTGTAACAAATGTATGAAGAAAAATTTGAAATAGATGAAGAAGATTCTCTTGATTTTCAAAATTCTTTTGACACATACCTGAAACAGAACTAGTAAGATAGAAGACGAAGATGGAGAACAAGAAGCATCATATTATGTAAAAGAAATGATATGTGTAAAAAATGACATTTTAATTGAATATAAAAAAATGCTGTTGAGTTTTGGAAATCTGCTGATTCAGTTAAAAGAAAATCGTTAGAAACTGTAAAACATAGATTTCGGAAAGTGACATCACTACGTCAATTACAAAGATGAAAAGAATAAATTAACAGAGATGGGACTAAATTGCAAAAGTTAAAGGAAATTTCACCATATATATTAGAAAAATTCCAAGAAAATCTAGGTGTACCTATTCACGATATTGATATTGCTCGATGGGCCCCCAAAGCGTAACAGGAGATTAATGTACCAGAATTTACAGCATCAAGAAAATGGGTAAGGAAATTTAAAATGGCACAAAATATTGTTTCTCGTAAAGTCACAAAATTTGTTACAAAAAGGTCTATAAAATCAAAAGAATGTAAGTAGAAAGCAATAAGTTTATTAAAAATGTAAAATATTATATTACGCGTTATGGATATGAAAATATATATCATTCAGACCAAAGCGATTTTCAATTATGATTATGTTACAAAATTTCTTATTTGTCTATTTAATAAAAAGCATTATATATTTATATATGATTTAAAATAAATGGATATTATATGTTTACACCTTCTTTTATCTTATCCTTTCTCCTCCTCTCTTATTGATGATCTTTATAAAATTGTATGTTACAAATACAAAACTTTCGTATATATTACATCTTTTATAATATTATTTACATAAGTGTTCAGAGTCTAGTTATCTCTGTCTGAAAAATTTTCATGTGAATGTCCTTCTCCTACATCTCCTTTCCTCTTTCCATTTTTGCTTCAATTTTCATACAACGCAGAACAACTAATAAATTTTGATGTAAAGAAATATTTATCTCTTTTAAATCTTATAGATTGAATATTATCACTAAAAGATCTAAGTCTTATCCCTCTGCCCAAACTAGAAGGAATATCAATTTTAAACTAATAAAGTCGTACAATGACCACCGAAACATTTTTTTTAGACATTTTATACTATATTGCTTCAATGATATATATTTATATTGTATACTTCAAACATTTTCATAATCATTAATCTTTGACTTTAATTTAAATTTTTTTAAGTTTCTAATTTCTTTTGCAAACGTCAAAACATCAAGCCATGGAAAAATAATAGCTACGATTCATGATATAAGATAGTAATTCCTTTTCTACATGAAACAATAAGTGTAATAAATAAGTGCAGCATGCACTCCGTAAAGCTATGCAATTACATAATTATATAATTATATATTATTATTATTATTATTATTATTATTATTATTATTATTATTATTATTATATCTTGTGCCGTCTTAAATTAAACAAGTTTAGAGTCTCGTGCGTCAGTTTTCATGCATACATTTTGAGCTTATCTATATTTAACGTTTTAATATCTTATCACATATTAACCTTTGTGCCAAACGGCGTGATCGCGCTTCTTCTGTCCAGTGCTTAAAAGTGCCAGCGCATCAATCTGTAAATTCACAGTAACAGCTCGGTTTTTGTCGATGCGTGTCTTATTGTTATCGTTTAGTCATAGGCAAATTAAGGTGAAATTGAAGTAATATAACATTTCTACACGTGTACATTTTTTAAATATTATAAACAAGGCTGGCCACTTGACTTGTTTCGACTCGGAATTAGACAAACACTATCGCGCCGCTTGGCATTTTTGATGGAGTTTCTACAAAAGTCCGTGGCACTCAAACGGTTAAATATAAATTTGATTTGTTATATCAATGTTATTCTAGCTATGTACGCAAAAGAAAACGTGATTACATAGATAAATGTATCCGTGTTAGTTATCTTTCATTACAGAAAAGCAGGATGTGTTGCGCGAAAAATCGAGCGCATGGACGGACACGAAAGCGTATTACAGGGAGGTTTATAATTAATTCTGGAAAATGATTTTTCGAAACACAACTTAATCATATATGATTAGATTCGTAAAAAAATAACCTTTCACTTGGTAATAAAGAAATTTCAAAATTAAAAAAAAATATATTTAGTGGTGGGGGTATTTTGAAAAATTAAAAAAATTAAACATAATTTTTTTGTTATTGTAAAGTACTCTTGAAGCCATGTAACTTTTAATTTGAAAACTTTTTTCTATCTCTTATAGTTTCTGAAATATTTACCTCGAAAGAAAAAAATCGATTTTTTTCAAAGGAGTGTTTTACCCCCTAGACACGCGTATGGGCACGTATAAAAAAATATCCCTTATTTTTGTCCCTTATTTTTGTCTAGACAACAACATATTAAATGCTCATTAAAATCGGAGGGGGACACTTCCATACCTTTTCGTTAGATGGGTGACTGCTTGGAAACACCATGTACTGTTGGCAGCATCTTTTTGTTTTTTATTAATTTAAATATAATCAATATTGATATAATTTTTTTATTCTAATCCATATGCTAAATCATTTTCTTATAATATGATAACTATTGAATCAATAGATTGTATATACATTTCGTGAAAAATCATAATAAAATGATAATAAATAACAGCATACGTGTTTGAAAATTTATAAATAACTGCTTTTAATACGTTTAAAAATTAATAAAATATGTTCTAAAAATTTAAAACTTAATCTTCAGCAATCGGAAGGCTTATTATCGTCAACGGTCATACCAGGTTGTAAAACACCAGTTCTCGTCCGATCACTGAAGTTAAGCAACGTTGGGCATGGTCAGTACTTAGATGGGTGACCGCTTGGGAACACCATGTACTGTTGGCATCATCTTTTCTTTTTGCTAATTTAAATATTATAAATATTGATATAATTTTTTTATTCCAACCCCTATGCTAAATCACTTACTTATAATGTGATAACTATTGAATCAATAGATTGTACATTTCGTGAAAAATGATCATAAATAACAGCATACGTAGCGTTTGAAAATTTATAAACAACTGCGTTCAATACGTTTAAAAATTTATAAACCACGTTCTAAAAATTTAAAAATTATATCATGCTGGGGCCATGCCGTCGTTTTTTATGTGATGGTTTTATTACAAGGAAAGGCACGGAAATGTCCCCCTCCGATTTTGATGAGCATTTAATATGTTGTTTTCTAGACAAAAATAAGGAACACGTATTTTTTTATATGTGCCCATACGCGTCTCTAGGGTAAAACACCTCTTTGAAAAAAATTGGTTTTTTTCTTCCGAGATGAATATTTCAGAAATTATAAGAGATAGAAAAAAATTTTCAAATTAAAAGTTAAATGGCTTCAAAAGTACTTTACAACAGTAACAGAAAAAAAAATTTATTTTTTTTTTAACTTTTTATGATAATATTTCAAAATTTTTTTTTGTTATTATTCGAACTCGCAAGTGGATAAAGTGGGGATAAGATAAAGACTACTTATTATGACGGGAACTGAGACTTTCGGTAATATCAGGACTCAGGATACACTGATAAAAAATTATAGTTGAAATTATCATAATTTCACTATAATTTATAGTATCATAAGGCGCCAAGCATATATAATAGTGCATTTTACTATAAAAAATATAGTTGATATAACATGAAAATATAGTTCGTAAAATCATAATATTCATTTCATGTAACCATATGGTTATGGTATACGTAGTGTTCCGAAATTCACTATCAGTATTGAAAATCTGTAATACATGTTACGTATATTACAGGTTTTTAATATACACAGCACCAAGTCGTTTAAAAGTTTCTTTCCGTCTATAATTTCAAATAATCTGTTTAATATTCTGAATCCTAACAAGGAATCCAGATTATTAAATAAATTATTTTAAATTCAGTTTGTCTGAAATTAAACTGATAAACAGTGATATGTTAGAAAGAGGATGCTCACATGCATACAATCCGAGAACCTGCGTGTGAGTAGCATCCTCTTTCTCGCACTACTGCTAAGAGGAAAAAAATATACTTCACACATCTTACGTGTTTAATACTAGTCCTTTATATACATTTTATGCTAAATATTGAATACGAGAAAAGTTAAGAGCAGTGCGCCGCGTAACGGCAAGCGAAGAAACATGTGCCACATGCAATCATTCCAAATAATAAGTTTTATGTTGTTAAATGTGCTATTCATCAGGTTCCACGTACTATTTAGATATAGCTGTTATTATAATTTTTTTCATTTATTACTACTATATTAATATCTAAACGAAAGATAATAATATAGTAATATTTACCATTATTAATGTTACAATGACTATATGAATAGTAAAATTATATGTATCATTCCTTTCTTTCATTTTTTACTTATATGATATTTGAAATTATTATAAATTATGGTAAAAAGTTTCATTGTTTCTCGGTACCATGCGTATATAGTTTATATTACCAGTATTATAGTAAAATTTACTATAAAAATGAGTATCCTAACTATAATTTTTTTACCATGCAATTATAGTCAATTTTATCATCGATTTTTTTATCAGTGTAGATCGAGATTTTTGATTCTCGATGGTGCCCGATGATTCCTGACGTCGAAATGATCCAGCGTCACATTACAATAATAAATTCGAATAAAATGCAATTTCACTTTTTATTTATTTATTTGAACAATTTTTATTAGACATCTAAGAATTATTAATAAATTAAAACAAAAATGAAATAAAATTTTTTAATAAAAAAATATTAAAATTAATAAAATTAATTAGAAAATATGAAATATGTGTGTATATTTATATCCAAAACGTACGATACGTAAGCAACTACTTTAATAAATTATTAAAAACTATATTAAATAAGTAAATTAATTAAATAAATGAGTAAACATAAAATATGTGATTATAAAGATGAAAATATATAATTATAAAACATAAAATAATAAGCAAAATATATAATTATAAATTTATATGTACTTACAAAATTAAGAAAACAACATATTAAAAGCTCATCAAAATCGGAAGGGAACTCTTCCGTGCCTTTCCTTGTCAATGAAAAAATACTTTATTATAGTATTTTGAAAAGTTCGCGGGGAAAGACAAAAAGTTTTTTTTTGAAAAAAACCCACCCTGTATATGTGTATATATATGTATATATATATATATATAATAAAAAAATATACAATAATATAGTGTAGTAAAGATATTCTTTGTGTCAAAAAAATTGCTCTTGTAGCTTCGCCCGAGAGCTTTATATATATATATATGTGTGTGTGTGTGTGTGTGTGTGTGTGTGTGTGTGTGTGTGTGTGTGTGTGTGTGTGTGTGTGTGTGTGTGTGTGTGTGTATGTATATGTATGTATATATAATTTAAAATTAATAAAAATTAGTTTTTATTTTGTCTATATTAAAAACGTGACAAAAAATATGTTTCCTTAACTATGGTTTTAAAAGCGTTTTTATAGAAACATTTCTTATTAATGTTTTACGATTAAAAAATATTGGATACGTTTAAGAAACGTATATAAAACGAATGTGTGCTACTTGGGGCATCATAGCATATCTTAAAGTTATTTATTGACGACAGTCATGTGTTATAAAACGTTTCGTCATCTATTGATAAAGCGTAATTAAAGGTTAACTGTCCATTTAATATTAATGCTGTCCTGTTGCAATGCAGCGGGAATAAAATCAAACTTCAAATGTTGTCTCCAAAATATTATAGTTCTAAGAAGTGACATAGAAGAGATGATATATTGAATCCAATAAATATTATTGTTATATGTATTATCTAACTGATATAAATAACTTAGTTAATGAAGAAAAAATTGTAGATAGATATACATGTATTAATACTTGAATGTTTGTTTTCTTACGATACTTATTAGATATTCAACATGTGTACTTTTGTATATTTTTATATATTATATAAGATTTGCAGTTTTTAATGTAATATTAACTATTTTGTAAATTCATAAATGTTAACATACAATTGTAATTTTCTTTTCAAGCTTTTTTATATTATGTTTTGGAGCTTTTTCCTATTTCAAACTGTACATATAAATCTTTGTACATACATATATCATTGTTGTGGAGGGAATAAATTTTTATAAATTTATAAAATATTTGAAAATACGTCTAATATTATGCATGAATTTAAAAAGAGACCATTATATAAATACTTGTTTAATTATTTTTAGTTATTCTTAACAGAATTATTCCTAATTATTCTTAGCAGAAGTTTTTTTAATGATATAAAAATATTTTTGAAAATAAAAATGTATATCATTTAATATATGAATGGACTGAATAAGACACAAAAGGAGACCGAAGCATTACAAAATTATTTTCACGTAATTAAAGTGTTTATCACTTTTTTGGAAAAAGTAATTGATTTATAGCGGGAGAAAGAGAGAATTTGATGGGATGCACTAATGCACACTGTGCATATAAAAATTGTCGTATATAAAATTACAATAGTATAATTAAAATAATAAAGTAATTAATATTATAAGTTTTTTATATTATATTATATTATATTATATTAAATATATTATGTTAAGTTAATATTAAGTAAAATTATATTATATACGTTATTATATTATAAGGTTATTCAATGCAAATAATGATAATAATAACTCGTACAATTATTTTATTTATTTTAGTTATTTATGTGCTATTGGAAATTTGTATTTATTTATACTAGAACTACTAGAATTATACTAAAAACGCTATTGCGTTACGTATTGATTTAAACTGCATTATATGAATGTCATAGAAAACGTATAAATCACTATTTTTTAAATCCATTATTACTTTCCTTATAATTAGAATATCTTTTTGTATAGTAAACGTGCCTCTTATGCCAAAGAGAAGATACTCAGAAATAAATTAATATAAAAAGTTTAATAAAATTTATTAAACAAATATACATATATATATATATATATATATATATATATATATATATAACTACTTTTATTTATATATAGAATTATTTTTGTTTTATATATATAACTATTTTGTCAAACAATTTTTAAAGATTTTAATTCTTTTTATATAACGCCGAGTATCTCCGCAGAGAAAAATAAATAAATTACCACGGAATGCAGCTAATAAGACGTCATGGCAACACATGATCAGATTGATCATTCGAAGTCAGTTACTATTGTGATCGCTAGTCAAAACACACGCTACCGCGTTACTTATCGTTTGATTCAAACTGCATCATATGAATATCATATGAATATCATAGAAAATTGATACGTTAAAACTGAATTTGAAGGAATTTATCGAAAAAAAAAAAAAAAAAAAATATATATATATATGTATACAAAATATATATATATATATATATATATATATATATATATATATATATATATATATATATATGATTTAATATCAATTCGCGATTAACACATCAGAATTAGTAGAGTGAAAGAAACAATTAACTGAGGATTCTACGGGAACTGATTGAGTGCACACGTTTGTGAAAATGCAAATTATGTTTGGAACAATTTTATATGTTTTATTGAAAGGTGTAGTACTAACAAAGGCAACTCTCACCCCGAAAGATTATACCACTTCAAACAGCCTCCAGAAAGAAAGTGTTTCCCATTATCCGGATTTAAACACGCAGGTAAGAGATATTTTTCGCTTGATTAAAAAACAATTGAATGTTATTGCAGCTAGTAGTGTGACTAAAAATGAATGATAATAAATTACATATTTTTTCTATACTCCTATCCATGAGTATATATAATTGCATTATCGGTTTATACTATTGGTTTATACTATCGGTTTATTATAATTATCATTTCCAGGATTTGTTTCTTAAAAATATAACGACAATCGAGAAAAAACTTGACAAGGTTATAAATAAATAAAAGAATTTATATAATTTCTATGACTAATACTTAATAACTGTAAAGAAACAATATTTTTAACCTTTTTATTCTTGAAGTACAAACATTAATATAACTTTTTTAATAATATCGGCAAATTTTTGAAAAGAAATTTGAGTTACGGTAAAATTGAAAAGAATTAACTAACCTATCATGAGAAAGAATCAAATCGTTAGACAAAATTGTTTTAATAATTGCAAAGAACTACACTTTCGCTTGTACTGTTTGCTAAAAGCTGTTATGAATCCTCATTGACTCTTGTTAACCTATTGATTGATTTTCTTTTTGATATGAGTTATGTTTCATATACAAGATGTCTTAAAAAAAATAAATAAATAATAGATTTTACGATATGAATAAAACTACATCACATTCAATATATATCATTTAGGAATGGTATATATCAAACCGGTATTATTAAGCAAACAAAAAACAAATGGCAATTTTTCGTTTAATTTTATAATTTATATAATTTATCATTAAAAGCACCAGAAACAACCACTTCAACGATATTCACTTAATTCTTTTCGTATGTTATACTTTATGAAGGATATTTCAATTTCCGAGAAAAGTGATCACCATATACTAAATTTCAAATCTGACCGGAGTCATTCTGATAGTACTGTGAGAAATGAGCGAGAAGTCGATGAAGTTACACTTGCAAGTATTTCTATCATCCCAGAATCTATCGGTAAGTTGCAAAAAAATGCATAAAACATTAATAACAATATCTATGACGAAAAAGTGTAAATATAATTTAAATTCAAGAGAGAGTAGAAATCATATCTAAAAATATCTTCCAGTAGTGAGAAGAATATAAATTCTAATTCCGCCCAAAAAGAAATAGAAAAGCATAATATAAACATAACATTGTACATAAAAATTGTCATGATTTAAGGTAAAGTCAATTTTATTAATTTGCTACTTAGTTTCAAAGCAATCGCAAATATTATACTTCTGATTTCTTAAGTTACAGGAATTTTTCGAAAAGTACTTGTCATTTTATTAAAAGTTATTTATTCGTTTTTGTCATGAATTAACGATTACATTTTTAAATCTTAAATGACGGAAAAAATTTGTATATTATTTTTTTACAGGTCAATACTGTGCTAATTTCCATATTTTGTAGTTTACATTTTTATTTATTTTTCGTAGTTAATTTTTTATTTATTTTTTCTCTTTTCTTTACCCTGGTAGAAATTTTGATCGAGCGTTTGTATGGCACTGGCCAGCGTGCCACACTGCCACTTAAGGAGCTCACTGATAAAAAAATCGATGATAAAATTGACTACAATTGCATGGTAAAAAAATTATAGTTAGGATACTCATTTTTATAGTAAATTTTACTATAATACTGGTAATATAAACTATATACGCATGATACCGAGAAACAATGAAACTTTTTACTATAATTTATAATAATTTAAAATATCATATAAGTAAAAAATGAAAAAAAGGAATGATACATATAATTTTACTATTCATATAGTCATTGTAACATTAATAATGGTAAATATTACTATATTATTATCTGTCGTTTAGATATTAATATAGTAGTAATAAATGAAAAAAATTATAATAACAGCTATATCTAAATAGTACGTGGAACCTGATGAATAGCACATTTAACAACATAAAACTTATTATTTGGAATGATTGTATGTGGCACATGTTTTTTCGCTTGCCGTTACGCGGCGCACTACTCTTAACTTTTCTTGTATTCAATATTTAGCATAAAATGTATATAAAGGACTAGTGTTAAACACGTAAGATCTAAAGTATATTTTTTTCCTCTTAGCAGTAGTGTGAGAAAGAGGATGCTACTCACACGCAGGTTCTCGGATTGTATGCATGTGAGCATCCTCTTTCTGACATATCACTGTTTATCAGTTTAATTTCAGACAAACTGAATTTAAAATAATTTATTTAATAATCCGGATTCCTTGTTAGGATTCAGAATATTAAACAGATTATTTGAAATTATAGACGGAAAAAAACTTTTAAACGACTTGGTGCTGCGTATATTAAAAATCTGTAATATACGTAACACATGTATTACAGATTTTCAGTACTGATAGTGAATTTCGGAACACTACGTATACCAATATGATTACATGAAATGGATATTATGATTTTACGAACTATATTTTCATGTTATATCAACTATATTTTTTATAGTAAAATGCACTATTGTATATGCTTGGCGCCTTAAGGTACTATAAATTATACTGAAATTATGATAATTTCAACTATAATTTTTTATCAGTGCTGGCATGACACGCTGGTAAGCGCCATTCTCGAAATCGTCACGTTTTGCCCACTGGCGCCACGTTGAAATGAAATTGTGTGGTGCTAACATGGCATTAACATGGTCCTAGTAAGGTATTGTCATAGGGCAGATGCGGAATTACTGTAGTATAGCGTAATATTGCTTTACGAAAAAATACTACTGACCTATTTGACTATTGATAAAAAACTTCCTACACAGCACCAAGTCGCCTAAAAATATTACTAAAACTGGAAAAAAATTCTGAAATCCAACAAGGAAATAAATGTTGAATTTCATAAGGAAACGACATTATTAAATAATTTTTTTAAAATTCAGTTTGTCAGAAATTAAACTAAATTAAATTGATAAAGTGATGTTAAGAAGAAAACGCGATTCACTCGCACACAATCAGAGAGCCATGGCTCTCTGATCGTGTACGTGTGAGCAGCGTTCTCTTTTTGGCGATACTATTCACAAAAAAAAAAATATACTTTATATCTCATGTGTGTACCAGTCCTTTATACACACTTCATAAAAAATTGAATACAAGTTTAGTTAAGTCTGGTGTCGCCGCGTTGCGGCAAGTGAAGAAACACGTGTCATATATTGTGTCCTTTCTTTGTTATCTTTTTTGACAAAGCGAAAAGATGTCTGAGCATCTGATGTGGCGCAAATATGGACTGCATCAGAAGCCCAGTCAAATCCAAATCTGCGCCCGTTTAATTTTATAATAATATTACGCCATTTATATATCGGCCGCGACCATGGTTCTGGTGTGAATCTTTTCAGTTTTTGAAAATAAGGCTGTGACGTGGCAAACTTACATGGCGCTTGACAAGTGTTATGGCGCTGGCAAGGCAATTTCTACTAGAGTATTTTCACATCAAATTGTTCTTTCTGATTTACGGAGATAATCCACTTAATCTTATATATAATTATGTTAATATGTACGATCTTAAAATCTCTAGAAAGCAGTTTGAACAAGCCAACATCTCTCAGAGCATTTGTACAATTCGACAGTCAATTCACAAAAAAAGTAAACGACATTTTTGTGACATTGAGGTAAAGAATCTAAATTCTCAGTTTGTATTCTTTCATTTTTCTCTCTTTTTCTTAAATTCAACGACATAACTATATCAAAATATTAATGCTGTTATAATTTTGTTAAATATAAAATGACTAAAATTTTATTTTTTTACAGATGGAACCAATCTGAATTTACCGATGAAATAATACAAGGATACACAGTGCAATGTTTTTTCATCGAGGACTTAAAAGAGATTCAAATCTGCGATGATAAAAATATCACAACTACAAAATTGGAGCACACGGTGCACAATCTTAAACCTAATACGACATATTATTTCCGAGTACGTGCACATACTGAAGTTATTGCTGGTCCTTACTCGGATTTAATCGATGTATCGACTACGCATGAAAATCCAATACCTAAATTATTATTAGTAACGACGGCTGGCATCTACATATTGGACTTAGATTCAAATACTACTAATAATCTCGTTGAACAATCGGGCATAGACGATGTCGCTTACTCGGCACAAGAACATAAAATTTATTGGATTCACGGAAATAATCTAATGACATTGGAGATTACTGAAAATAATATCACAAAAATAGCTAGCTTTAATCATGAGCTATATAAGCTACATCTCTGCATTGACTGGGTAGCAAGAAATCTATATATAAACTATCACCATAGAGGCTACTCTTTCATTGTAAAGTTTGACTTAACAATGTGGGAAAATGGCATAATTAAATTTGATAAGGTTTTCAAAGCAGAAGCTATTGTTGACTATTTCATGCTATCACCGTCTATGGGGTACGTTTACTACCGTTCGCCTGAAAAAATTAATTTCCATTACAGATTTATGCAAATTTGTAATTTTTTTATAATTTTACGTGGTTTTATAATTAAGATCATAAGTAAAAAGTAATAATAAGTTATTATATAATTGTAAGAATTTCGAATTTTTACTACATATAAGTTTCTGTTTTTGTTAAAATAATGTTTTATAATGAGTAAAATAATTATATATTTTTTAGAATTTTATATGGCGTATCGTACAATTGGACGAATAAAGAATATGATATGATGAAATATCATTTCGATGGAAAAAACGTGCAAATTGTTCAGATAAATTCATCCTTTTGCCAATTTCGTCCTACGTCTTATATGCATAATATCATAATTGATAACATGAATAATGAGGAGCCATTAATTTACTGGATAGGTCTTTATCACATAACTGTCACAAACACTAACCTTTCTATGTGCAATACGATTGTACACACGAAAAACATAAGTGATGATTTCACAGTCCAATCTATGACGTTTGACAAAACAAACATTTACATTTTACCATATAAGCAGCATCATCATATTTATACTTATCATTATTATACTTATCGTATCTACGTTTTGAAAAAGAAATACGCAAGTCTCAAGAGCGTAAATGTAGACGAATATCTTGAAAAGATAATAAGAAGCCCAGATATATATGTAATAAAGAGAATTTACGCTTTTGATAAATATTTACAACCATATCCTCCAATGAGATGTCTGACACCTTACGAAAAAGTTTATAATTTTGAGAATGTGACCGCAACGACAAACAGCATCATTGTAAATCTTCCGGAGCCGGTTGTAAAGAGTGGATGCAAAAAATATTATTTACCAACTACTATATATACTATCTCTGTAAGCCATTGTGTAGACAACAACCTCAACAAATCTAAAGAATTTAATGTACAGACGTACGAGCGATATTATGAGATTGAGAACTTAACACCGTTTATAGACTACAAGTTGAAGTTTACTTTAAGCAATTATTACTTTGATCAATTATCGATAAATCCATTCGACTCGAATATGATACTAATAAAAACTAATCCGGACAAGCTCAATGCACCGGAAGACTTAAGTGTTCAAGCTCTGACGCCTGCTATAGCAATAGTTCATTGGATGCCACCCAAGAAAGTAAACTGTGTGCCCGTGATCTACGAAGTGCATTGGAAGTCAGTTACATTAGTGAACGGCACGCAACAAAAGAGCAAACAATTTATCAATGTGCCGAAACGTATGGCAGACGGCAGATTTTTCACAAAGATTAACTTGTCGCTACCAGTACAAGATTACTTGATATACGTGCGTGTGTATCCAAGTAATTTCAGCGATTTCTACAACGAGAGTTTAAGCAAGATCAATCACATATACTCAGAACCAAATAATATTACTTTGAGCGGGGCCAACATAAATAGCATGGACATTTCATGGATTTCAAACATTAATCTGACGGTTTTTTCTACACTAGAGTACAACGACATTGAAACAGAAAAGTGGCAAACAACGAATTATATTAAAATGAATTATAACAAAAAAAATATATATCATATCGAAAATTTACAATCGGGTACTTTATACAAGTTTCGCTTGATATTGAGATACCTAGAATATGAGGAAAATTTTACATGGCCGGCTGATGAAAGATTTATTTTTTCAACACGTGGTAGCAAACGTGGTAAGCAAATGAAAATACTTATACAGCACAATAAGGTTGCAGATATATTGCAGAATAATTTCATTGAAACATTGCAATATTGCAAATCGATTGCGAAACTCTGCTGAGTCATTGTTATAAGATGTGATAAAGTTAAGATGTCTGCTTTTTGCAATGAAACATTGTAGCAATATTACAGTGTAATATATTGAAAAGAATGCAATGTTATTGCAATCATTTAATAATATTACGTATAAAATATTTTTGTTTTTGGTGGGTAAATATCTTGGAAACATATAATTAAATTAAAAAGCTTGATATAAATAGAAGTTTGCAATATTTAAGATAATCATATCTAAGATAATATATTGCAAAATTATATTTAAACATAATCATATAACATAAAATATTATATTTTTATACAAAATTACTTTAAACTCTTACTTACGAATCACTTTTTTTATTTTAAATGTTCTATATACTCTTATAATGGGTACTTTATACATATATAAACATTAGTTATAGAATTAATTACACATTACTAATTATATTTTTATTTAAAAATTTTAAAAATCCGTTATAATTATATATATTTGCATGTGAAAAATACATAAAAATGCATAGAAAAATATAATGATAGATATAACAGTATCTATTCTTAATATAATAAAAAAATATATTATCTTTGAAGATTAACATCGTATTCGTACATGAAGTGAAAATATATCAGAAAATATATTGTAACATTGATATAAAATGTTATCTATATTTTAATAAAAAGATAGCAATGCTTATCTATAGCTTAGAATTACATTTACTCGACTGATATTATTTCTGGGTCATTAATTCATTTGACTTCTGCAAAAAGTAAAATTCATCGCATATATACAAATATAAAAAATATATTATTACATTATTTTTATAGATAAATTAAAAAGTGTTATAGTTTCACACTGTTTTCAAAATATAAATATCATTTTGCTAATATCTAATTCATACTTTGTTAATTTATATTTCTACAATGTTTCCGTAATGTTGCATTGCAATTTGTAATATTGCAATATTGTTGCAAAGTAGTTGTAACATTCTGTGCTGCATAGATATTATAATATTATGTGCTAATTTCTTTAGATATGAATAGGCCTAAAATTTAAAAAAATTAAATTTGTAAAAACATACACACACGAAGATATTAAAATTATATTTTTGCTTAATATAGATATTTCGAGCACTCCTGGAATAATAGCGAAAATATATTACTTATTATTATTGATGTTAAGTTTTATCGTTGCAGTTACTATAATCTGCGTCTGCTACTTTTATTATTGTAAGTATATTTGATGTAGGTATCGACTTGAATTGTAGATTATACATATATATCTAATATAATATCTAAGAATTTACTGAAAATAGTAATTTACTTATATAAAACTAATTGAATAAATTTACTAAAAAACAAAAAATTTTATAACACATATTATTACATAATTAAGTCGAAATTTTATAACAGTGTATCGTCAACGCAGAAGTAATAATGAACAAGTTTTGTCTTCAACAATGACCGATATAGAATTGGAGACTCTACATGAAATACCTTGCCGAAACACTCAATTAAATATGATTTACAGTCCTATGTTACATTATAATCCGGATGAATGTGCGATAACTAAAATCGCACGTAAACAAATACATATACAAAACTTATTGGTAGCGGCGCATTCGGAGAGGTAAAAATTAATTTTTTCAAGCAATGTTTCAAATTAATTTTTGGATCAACAAAACAGATATGTATTTTCTAATAAAGATATAACTTACATGAATTCTTATAATAGATTATAAGTAATATAAAATTTAGATGAGACAACATACTTTATTATATATTTTTCATTGAATTATTTAATATAAAGTAAAATATAATATTACTTGACATTAAACTATACATTTTCTAATGAAGTACGCATGTAAATTTGTGTGAAATATTTCGCAGGTGTATCAAGGAACTGTGAAGAACTTAGAAAGATCGAGCACAGAGATATCCGCTGCAATAAAAAAAGCTTCGAAAAAATGCTTCTTCCGATGAGAAAAAAGAAATTTTAAAGGAAGCCAAGCTTATGAATAATTCTCGACATAAACATATATTAAGATTGTTGGCCGTTTGTTTAGATGGGGATTCTCCATTATTAGTGTTGGAATTGATGGAAACTGGTGATCTGTTAAAATATTTGAAAGATTGTCGAAATTTGCAAGCGTCAGATTCGTATGCTCTACGTTTGCAGGATTTGCTCGCCATGTGCGAAGATGTTGCGCGAGGTTGTTGCTACTTGGAAGAGTTGCGTGTCGTACATAGAGATCTAGCGTGTCGCAATTGTTTAGTATCTTCGAGAAATCGCGAGAATCGTGTCATCAAAATTGGAGATTTTGGACTAGCTAGAGATATCTACAAGGAAGATTATTATTGCGGGTAAAATACAATTATTAAAAATTAATGATTAAAAAATGAATTCTTTGAAAATACTTCCCATTTTTTTATCATAATAGTATCGTGCATTGTTTCTTTAAGTAATATTGAATATAAATAGTTTTTATTTATATAAAGCAAGAGATAAATGAATGTTTTTTCATTTTGCACATATTCTAAAAATGAACAACTTAAACTAGAAAATTAAATTTTTGTTAAAATCATGTTTTAGAAAGGAGAAGATTTGCTTCCTGTTCGATGGATGGCACCGGAATTTTGAAAAAGGAGGAAGTATCTTCGAGAAATCGCTAATGAAGAAGTGATGAGAATCGTGTCACCGTCCGTCAACGTTGTACCAGTTGATGCTGCGTTGCTGGAGTACAGAGGCGGATGCTAGA
>JALHBL010000136.1:0-10567 GCA_023638675.1 Camponotus pennsylvanicus
GTGTCTGTGAAGCTGGCACGACAATCTACGAATTATAAAAAAATACTAAGAGTTCTGATAGCACTTTTCATAGTTCTATAGTTCCTGATAAAAATTAAAAAGAGTTCCGCATTCCTTATATTAAAAAATCGAAATCGAAAAAATGTCGTGCTAACTTCGCGAATCTAGCACGACACTCTTTCCTCTAAAGTACCTAAACGCGTTGAATATTATTATTTTTAGCAAGAGTTCCCGATAGTTCTGTTCAAGTTCAGCCTATATATGCAATTTCAGATCGATATTTCAAAAATTAATAATTTTTAAACAATTTTTAAGATTCTCGCCCAGCACGACATTCTCCCTCTAAAGTACTAAACCGCGTTGAAAATTATTATTTCTAATAACAGTTCTCGATAGATCTGCTATAGTTCAGCCTATATAGGCAAATTTCAGACCGATATTTCAATAATTAATAATTTTTAACGAATTTTTAATGTCCTCGACCAGCACGACACTTAGTAAAAATGTGTCGTGCTGATGATTTTTCGTAGTTTTAACGATAGTTCTCGACAGTTCTATAAAAGTTCTATTCTTTGAAATCGTTTTTACGCAGAGTTCCGACCGTTTAATATTTTTTAAACAATTTTTTATTATTATCCAGCACGACACTCTCCCTCTAAAGTACTAAGACGCGTTGAATATTATTATTTTTAGCAAGAGTTCCCGATAGTTCTGCTATAGTTCAGCCTATATATGCAGTTTTAGGTCGATATTCCAAAAATTAATAATTTTTTATGAATTTTTAATGTTCTTGACCAGCACGACACTTAGTAAAAATGTGTCGTGCTGATGATTTTCCGTAGTTTTAACGGCAGTTCTGGACAGTTCTATATAAGTTCTATTCTTTGAAAACGTTTTTACGCAGAGTTCCGACCGTTTAATATTTTTTAAACAATTTTTTATTACTATCCAGCACGACACTCTCCCTCTAAAGTACTAAGACGCGTTGAATATTATTATTTTTAGCAAGAGTTCCCGATAGTTCTGCTATAGTTCAGCCTATATATGCAGTTTTACGTCGATATTCCAAAAATTAATAATTTTTTATGAATTTTTAATGTTCTTGACCAGCACGACACTTAGTAAAAATGTGTCGTGCTGATGATTTTCCGTAGTTTTAACGGCAGTTCTGGACAGTTCTATATAAGTTCTATCTTTTAGAAACATTTTTACGCAGAGTTCCGGCCGATTATTATTTTTTAAATAATTTTTTACAATAACCCAGCACGACACTCTCCCTCTAAAGTACTAAGACGCGTTGAATATTATTATTTTTAACAAGAGTTCCCGATAGTTCTGCTATAGTTCAGCCTATATATGCAGTTTTAGGTCGATATTCCAAAAATGAATAATTTTTTATGAATTTTTAATGTTCTTGACCAGCACGACACTTAGTAAAAATGTGTCGTGCTGATGATTTTTCGTAGTTTTAACGATAGTTCTCGACAGTTCTATAAAAGTTCTATTCTTTGAAATCGTTTTTACGCAGAGTTCCGACCGTTTAATATTTTTTAAACAATTTTTTATTATTATCCAGCACGACACTCTCCCTCTAAAGTACTAAGACGCGTTGAATATTATTATTTTTAGCAAGAGTTCCCGATAGTTCTGCTATAGTTCAGCCTATATATGCAGTTTTACGTCGATATTCCAAAAATTAATAATTTTTTATGAATTTTTAATGTTCTTGACCAGCACGACACTTAGTAAAAATGTGTCGTGCTGATGATTTTCCGTAGTTTTAACGGCAGTTCTGGACAGTTCTATATAAGTTCTATCTTTTAGAAACATTTTTACGCAGAGTTCCGGCCGATTACTATTTTTTAAATAATTTTTTACAATAACCCAGCACGACACTCTCCCTCTAAAGTACTAAGACGCGTTGAATATTATTATTTTTAACAAGAGTTCCCGATAGTTCTGCTATAGTTCAGCCTATATATGCAGTTTTAGGTCGATATTCCAAAAATTAATAATTTTTTATGAATTTTTAATGTTCTTGACCAGCACGACACTTAGTAAAAATGTGTCGTGCTGATGATTTTTCGTAGTTTTAACGATAGTTCTCGACAGTTCTATAAAAGTTCTATTCTTTGAAAACGTTTTTACGCAGAGTTCCGACCGTTTAATATTTTTTAAACAATTTTTTATTACTATCCAGCACGACACTCTCCCTCTAAAGTACTAAGACGCGTTGAATATTATTATTTTTAGCAAGAGTTCCCGATAGTTCTGCTATAATGCAGCCTATATATGCATTTTTAGGTCGATATTCCAACAATTAATAATATAATTGTAAAAAATTATTTATGAAATAATAAACGGTCGGAACTCTACGTATAAATGTTTCTAAAGGATAGAACTTTTATAGAACTGTCGAGAACTGTCGTTAAAATTACAGAAAATCATCAGCACGACACATTTTTACTAAGTGTCGTGCTGATCGAGGACATTAAAAATTCATAAAAAATTATTAATTATTAATATATCGGTCTGAAATTGCATACATAGGCTGAACTGTAGCAGAACTATCGGGAACTCTTGCTACAAATAATAATATTCAATGTGTCTTAGTACTTTAGAGGGAGAATGTCGTACTGGGTTATTGTAAAAAATTATTTAAAAAATAGTAATCGGCCGGAACTCTGCGTAAAAATGTTTCTAAAAGATAGAACTTATATAGAACTGTCCAGAACTGCCGTTAAAACTACGGAAAATCATCAGCACGACACATTTTTACTAAGTGTCGTGCTGGTCAAGAACATTAAAAATTCATAAAAAATTATTCATTTTTGGAATATCGACGTAAAACTGCATATATAGGCTGAACTATAGCAGAACTATCGGGAACTCTTGCTAAAAATAATAATATTCAACGCGTCTTAGTACTTTAGAGGGAGAGTGTCGTGCTGGATAGTAATAAAAAATTGTTTAAAAAATATTAAACGGTCGGAACTCTGCGTAAAAACGTTTTCAAAGAATAGAACTTATATAGAACTGTCCAGAACTGCCGTTAAAACTACGGAAAATCATCAGCACGACACATTTTTCTAAGTGTCGTGCTGGTCAAGAACATTAAAAATTCATAAAAAATTATTAATTTTTGGAATATCGACGTAAAACTGCATATATAGGCTGAACTATAGCAGAACTATCGGGAACTCTTGCTAAAAATAATAATATTCAACGCGTCTTAGTACTTTAGAGGGAGAGTGTCGTGCTGGGTTATTGTGAAAAATTATGTAAAAAATAGTAATCGGCCGGAACTCTGCGTAAAAATGTTTCTAAAAGATAGAACTTATATAGAACTGTCCAGAACTGCCGTTAAAACTACGGAAAATCATCAGCACGACACATTTTTACTAAGTGTCGTGCTGGTCAAGAACATTAAAAATTCATAAAAAATTATTAATTTTTGGAATATCGACCTAAAACTGCATATATAGGCTGAACTATAGCAGAACTATCGGGAACTCTTGTTAAAAATAATAATATTCAACGCGTCTTAGTACTTTAGAGGGAGAGTGTCGTGCTGGGTTATTGTAAAAAATTATTTAAAAAATAGTAATCGGCCGGAACTCTGCGTAAAAATGTTTCTAAAAGATAGAACTTATATAGAACTGTCCAGAACTGCCGTTAAAACTACGGAAAATCATCAGCACGACACATTTTTACTAAGTGTCGTGCTGGTCAAGAACATTAAAAATTCATAAAAAATTATTCATTTTTGGAATATCGACGTAAAACTGCATATATAGGCTGAACTATAGCAGAACTATCGGGAACTCTTGCTAAAAATAATAATATTCAACGCGTCTTAGTACTTTAGAGGGAGAGTGTCGTGCTGGATAGTAATAAAAAATTGTTTAAAAAATATTAAACGGTCGGAACTCTGCGTAAAAACGTTTTCAAAGAATAGAACTTATATAGAACTGTCCAGAACTGCCGTTAAAACTACGGAAAATCATCAGCACGACACATTTTTCTAAGTGTCGTGCTGGTCAAGAACATTAAAAATTCATAAAAAATTATTAATTTTTGGAATATCGACGTAAAACTGCATATATAGGCTGAACTATAGCAGAACTATCGGGAACTCTTGCTAAAAATAATAATATTCAACGCGTCTTAGTACTTTAGAGGGAGAGTGTCGTGCTGGGTTATTGTGAAAAATTATGTAAAAAATAGTAATCGGCCGGAACTCTGCGTAAAAATGTTTCTAAAAGATAGAACTTATATAGAACTGTCCAGAACTGCCGTTAAAACTACGGAAAATCATCAGCACGACACATTTTTACTAAGTGTCGTGCTGGTCAAGAACATTAAAAATTCATAAAAAATTATTAATTTTTGGAATATCGACCTAAAACTGCATATATAGGCTGAACTATAGCAGAACTATCGGGAACTCTTGTTAAAAATAATAATATTCAACGCGTCTTAGTACTTTAGAGGGAGAGTGTCGTGCTGGGTTATTGTAAAAAATTATTTAAAAAATAGTAATCGGCCGGAACTCTGCGTAAAAATGTTTCTAAAAGATAGAACTTATATAGAACTGTTCAGAACTGCCGTTAAAACTACGGAAAATCATCAGCACGACACATTTTTACTAAGTGTCGTGCTGGTCAAGAACATTAAAAATTCATAAAAAATTATTAATTTTTGGAATATCGACCTAAAACTGCATATATAGGCTGAACTATAGCAGAACTATCGGGAACTCTTGTTAAAAATAATAATATTCAACGCGTCTTAGTACTTTAGAGGGAGAGTGTCGTGCTGGGTTATTGTAAAAAATTATTTAAAAAATAGTAATCGGCCGGAACTATGCGTAAAAATGTTTCTAAAAGATAGAACTTATATAGAACTGTCCAGAACTGCCGTTAAAACTACGGAAAATCATCAGCACGACACATTTTTACTAAGTGTCGTGCTGGTCAAGAACATTAAAAATTCATAAAAAATTATTAATTTTTGGAATATCGACGTAAAACTGCATATATAGGCTGAACTATAGCAGAACTATCGGGAACTCTTGCTAAAAATAATAATATTCAACGCGTCTTAGTACTTTAGAGGGAGAGTGTCGTGCTGGATAATAATAAAAAATTGTTTAAAAAAATATTAAACGGTCGGAACTCTGCGTAAAAACGATTTCAAAGAATAGAACTTTTATAGAACTGTCGAGAACTATCGTTAAAACTACGAAAAATCATCAGCACGACACATTTTTACTAAGTGTCGTGCTGGTCGAGGACATTAAAAATTCGTTAAAAATTATTAATTATTGAAATATCGGTCTGAAATTTGCCTATATAGGCTGAACTATAGCAGATCTATCGAGAACTGTTATTAGAAATAATAATTTTCAACGCGGTTTAGTACTTTAGAGGGAGAATGTCGTGCTGGGCGAGAATCTTAAAAATTGTTTAAAAATTATTAATTTTTGAAATATCGATCTGAAATTGCATATATAGGCTGAACTTGAACAGAACTATCGGGAACTCTTGCTAAAAATAATAATATTCAACGCGTTTAGGTACTTTAGAGGAAAGAGTGTCGTGCTAGATTCGCGAAGTTAGCACGACATTTTTTCGATTTCGATTTTTTAATATAAGGAATGCGGAACTCTTTTTAATTTTTATCAGGAACTATAGAACTATGAAAAGTGCTATCAGAACTCTTAGTATTTTTTTATAATTCGTAGATTGTCGTGCCAGCTTCACAGACACCAATTTTGCTTCTTTTCTACTTTAAAAAGCAAATGGTTCCTCGAGCGACAAGCATCGACTCCGTTAAAATTTTTTATTAAATTTGGCGTTATTTTAAGTAAAGTCACACAACGCAGGAATTTTGGTCAGCTAGTGAAACGTTTTTTCATAGTTCATATCGCGACTGTGATACACGGCACCCTGGTCCGCATAACATGAACAAAAGATGTCAAGTTTAGACATTCCGGTATGCAGGCCTGAGGTAGTCATAAAGGTAATAAATAAACAACTATGCTGGCCATATTTTATCGCAACTACCAGGTTCGTGAGTTCCGGTAGAGAAAATAAAAAATAAAAACAACTTGCACGCACGGCGCATTTTAACCTGTTGAAATGTATCTGTATCTATTATACTGCGCGCACAATGGTTTGTAATTCTCTGTTTAATTTAGTGAAATTTACTTCGTTGTTTTATTCAAAACGAATTACGTGCAATGTAGGCAAAATTATTGCTGTCTATAGAATAATACGTAACCGCCTCCTTGCCACTGTTTTCCAGTTTGAAAGTAAGCAGTAATTTTCAATGTATGTCTGTGCTTAAAAAGTAACATGATAAAACCTAATAAAATTTCTATATATTTCTCTTTCGAATCGATAATATTACGTTTTGATTGAGGAATAAAGCTAGATTAAAAACCATCGTTTTATTTTATACTTTTATCTCCCAGCAAAATAAACGAGACAGTTAATTATAAAAATTGGATAAAAGATCATCTTTATATAGAAAATGAAGTTTATACTTGTACGCGCACAGATATATACACACACACATTATTAAAACATTCAGTTTTAATTTTATTTTATACAGAACAAAATTATGTGTGAAATAAAACCACAATTCGTATAATTTTTTATTCTAGAATACAATTTTTTAATTTTAAATACGATTTTATATCTGAATTAAGATTTTATATATAAGGCTTTAGATAAATTATGGATTTATTTGATCTTTGCGATGGATCGCGATTAAACAAAAACAAATATCCACTTTAGCAAACACCGATGCAAGGATTTCGCTCTCGGAGCAAAGTCGTTGCCATGCATGCGCAGACACGTGAGTTACTTAAGGAATTAACCATTCGACGAAGAGCGTCTCTGCGGATCTAATATCATTCGTCTTCGTCGAGGACACTGCTCGGGTGACGAGTTGCTTAATGATTTATTAGCTAAACTGTTTGTGCAGAAGGAACTTTGGCGCTTCCTCATATTTTACTACCGAGATCCTTACGTGTGCACGTACACTTCATGTGATGGATTTTGATTAGTATGGAACAACCCTCGTATATTATGTATCCAGTCACATATCTAATCTTATATATGCCGTACAAACACGCGCAAGAATATTTGCTACATTTTATGCATTTGAGTCGTCGGTTATTATATATAAATCTTTTAAATTATTTCGTCAATTTATCATTTCGATAATTTATCATTTCGATAATTGACGATTGCTAATTGTTAGAAATATGCATATATGAACATCATCATTGTGATTATATACAGGGTGTCAGGGCAATCTCTTCCCAAAAAAAAGCTCTTGTAGCTTACCTCAAGAGCTTTTCAAAACACTATAATAAAGTATTTCTTCATCGAGTATTTTTCGAGTTATGAGGCTTAAAATAATTTCTTAATTTTTACATAAACCATAAAATATCTAATAAATAAATAATTCATTTTTCAATTATCTTACCTTAATACTTTTATGTACAAAATAATGAGAGGAATCAATTAGTATAAAGAAAACACATAATTGTTTCGAAAAAAAATATGTAATTGTTAATTGCAAATTACATATTTTTTCTTCGAAACAATTATATGTTTTCTTTACACCAATTGATTCCTCTCATTATTTTGTACATAAAAGTATTAAGGTAAGATAATCGAAAAATGAATATTTTACTAAATATTTTACTAGATTACTCGAAAAGTACTCAATGAAAAAATACTTTATTATAGTGTTTTGAAAAGCTCTCGAGGTAAGCTACAAGAGCTTTTTTGGGGAAGAGATTGCCCTGACACCCTATATATAATATCATAGCGATTAAACTGTACCCGAAATTTTTGCCGGATTAACATAGTTCTGCCTTTTCAATTTGCACAATTCATGCAACTTGGCGAGCTGAATGTTCAGATGTTCGCAACAGTTCTCTCATGATAGTAATCCGCAAACGCTACTCTAACAACTTTGACTAGGTATGTCATGACTACAGAAGTAATTTTCCGCGACTACGAACTACATAATGAGAATTTGAGCTCATGTACAACTTGTCAAGAATAATTCGCCAATGGACAAGGGAGCTTTATTAGAAATGTCATTTAGGGACTAAATGCCTCATTCAGGAACTAAATACTTAGAGAAATTTTGCCTGTCAGCGTATTGAATAAACTTCTTGTCACTTGTTTCATATTATGCAAGATAATTCGCATCCTTTCCATTATTATATGAAAGAATTTTTCGTTTAGGTAGACTAATTGATTATTTAAAAGAGTGAATATTATATGATATATTCTCATTATCAACATTGTATATGAAATATCTTAAAGCTATTTAACTTCTAACTCACACGAATATTCGCGTGTAGGCAATTGTAACGTGAAAAACAGAAGACGTGCTATTACGTTTCTTATCGCGAGAGTACACTTGACCTCGTGCCTGTGATCTCGTGACCACCTAAGAAAGCCTGACAAATTGCAGTGGCGCCTTTAAAACCGTTGCCGCAAATTTTGTCGCGATGCCTAAAGCCACCTCTGCTTTTGCGTGGCACTGCAACCCTTTCTAAGCATCATTCTCTTTTGCCCGCTTCTCGGCTCTCTCTTAACGTGCACTTAACCGCCGTGCATGTTGAAGCACTAACAATGGTCGAGCGGTACCGCGAATAAGGTGGAAAAAACGACCATGTGAGGTATTTATTTATGCCGTTTGACGTACGATTCTCGACTCATTGTGCGTTCTACTGTTGAAATAAAAAAATCTCTGCCAAATGACTCTTTATTTAGTTATTTAGAAGAGCTTGCAAAACGACCTTTTAATGGAAATGAATTTTGCAATTGCAGAATAATATAGGACCAGAGGAGAATTTTTGCATGATAAACCATAAAGCTGAAAATGCGCAATTTTATAAAATTAGAATTTATATTATGTGCTAAAATGTATTTGTATCGACATATAAATATAATGTAATGAAATTAAAATATTATACTGCGAAAAGATCGCGTATAACATTACATTATTAAATATTGAATAAACAAATTAAATTACAAAGCTGAAAATTCATTTTAATACAATTCGAACGTAATTATAAACGATTATATTAGTTGTATAAAATTACGCATAATGAGAGATAAATACGCAGAGAATTTAACCCGTTTATATATAATGCATATGCGAAACAAATCGATTGGAATGAATATTTTCGATATTTCCCACCGAAATTAATTTTCACAAAATGACGAATTATTGGATGTGCACGTGTCTACTTTAGAGTTCATCAGCTAAGATACGCCTTTATCTATATGAAGAGGCGAAGTAACAAAGCGTCCTAATCCCCTCACACCGGTTGCTTGATGTTTGACTTTTAGCTTGAAAAGCCGCACTAACGAAGTCCTCGCGACTTCTAAACTGAGTCACGATCTGAAGGATCCTCGTAGATGAGAAAGTGCCGTCGAGTTTCGTCCCTCGACGAGACAAACGAACCATGCACGAATGCTCGCTAATTTAGCGACACATCCGTTGAATCGGTATTAGGAAAAATTTGGAGAATTTTTCTCTCTTCGGAAAATATTTAATGTATTAAAAATATGGAATAAAATATAAAATTACAAATAGTAGAAAATTAATATTCCGTATGTTCTAGTATGTGCATATAGAGTATTCATATCGCGCAACAAAAATATTATTTTTCAAAAATGCTCTTCAGACGCATGAACGACACAAGTATAAAAAAACCCGACATATAAAATATACAGCTTTTGTATGCGCGCAAAAAATAAATCACTTAATAAATGGTATTCAAATTCAATTTCGAATTGTCTAATTGCGTGGAAAAACGAATAACCACCAGTGCCAAATTTATTCCAATTAAACATATTTTCCGTGCCTGCTTATTCCAGCAATCGTTAAAGCGTAAAAGAAAGAAAAATTATTCCATATTCGGGGCGTTGAAAATTCAACCCGGCCCGAAATATCGATCTCGCTTCGAACGAACGGCGCGGTGGCTTTTCCAGTTGCATCTACGGAACAATGCGCGATGCCGCGGGCACGTTCGGATTCTCATGGCTGCACGCACTGCACATTTGCGTGTATGTATACATAACTTAGTTAGCTACATTGGAAATTACAGCCGGCACACGATATTACACCGCGCGCGTGCACGCGGTTCATTTATATTCACGCCCCTTCCCTCCCCCCCCCTCCCGCGAATAACTCCTATTCCCACGTGGCGCGCGACACGTGTGTCGTTGTGTATGTGAATCCATGTATATATGGACCCGGTATATGAACTATACATCGGTTCGCGTACGCTGTACCTCATGAATATCGGATGACTGATCGCGAGAAATTCACCATTTGTCGTTTCGCGTCTCGCGGGTGAGACCTGATTTATCCGTCATACGGCGGCAACGATCATAGAAAAATACGGATGCGTACGTGATACACTTGGGTCTCGGAAAATTTAACTAACCTTCGCGATATATTTATCAAAAAAGCGCACGCATATGTTTAAAAAAATTCAACTTTTTTTGCGAAAGAAACATAT
>JALHBL010000137.1:0-53126 GCA_023638675.1 Camponotus pennsylvanicus
CGATGGGCGTTCATTTCCGTTCGACGGGCGTTCGACGGGCGTTCAATTCCGTTCGATAACCGTTCAATTACCGTTCGATGACTGTTCAACGGGCGTTCGTTTCCGTTCGACGATCGTTCGTTTCCG
The DNA here is from genome assembly GCA_023638675.1 of Camponotus pennsylvanicus. Classification (NCBI taxonomy): domain Eukaryota; kingdom Metazoa; phylum Arthropoda; class Insecta; order Hymenoptera; family Formicidae; genus Camponotus; species Camponotus pennsylvanicus. The sequence goes on from JALHBL010000137.1 coordinate 127, forward strand.
TTCGACGGGCGTTCGATGACCGTTCATTTGCGTTCGATGGGCGTTCGATGACCGTTCATTTCCTTTCGATGATCGTTCAATTACCGTTCGTTTCCGTTCGATGACCGTTCATTCCCGTTCGATCAGGGTTGATGCATTATATTATATCATGCTAATTTGCATGGGAACATGGATACTTTTGTCTCACGACGCGTTTTTAGTAAAGCGATAATGATACGTCCCTATTCTAAAGTTTCATACCGAGATGACTGTCTCCTCAGAAAGTCGCGATATGATAATATTAATATTATATTATATACCACGCTGAGTTGCATAGGACCATACTTTTGTCTTACGATGCGTTTTTGATGTGGTGATAATGTCGCATCTCTACTATAAAACCTCATGCCGAGACCTCGTTGCCTCGTCACAAAGTTCTGACTGGTGCACGAGTCGTGAAGTGCGTGAGGTATATTAAAAAAAAAAAATGGATCGTAATGTAAATGTGTATCCCGAATGGAAAAGAAAAATGTTTAACATCCTGTGCATCATGCTCCTGAAGCTGACGTTCATGTGAAACGTAAGTAGTGTTTTTCTATGATTATTTTGTGAAAAATTGTGAGAAAATGTGTTTATAATAATTTTTTTTTTTCTTTGTTTTGTGTCTTGTAGTACCGGGGTGAAAACTCAACGAATCGTATAAATCAATCGTTTTAATTATACACTGCAGATTTCATGGAATCTTTCAAGTCCCACCATTCTTCTTCGAAGATCTGGCTCTTCTTCAAACAGCTGTCGCAAATGAAAGATGTCGGTGTTTTTCCAATTATTCAATGGAATACTTATGTAAGTATCATTTTTATAATAATTAAAATTTATTAAATTGTAACGATGCACCCCGAATGCATCGTTTCCCGGCGAACACCGGCCGGAAGCTGCCGCCCGACGAACATCGGTCGGGCAATGGCAGAGGCGCAGTGCGCCCATTTTTAAACTATTAGAGAACAACCGGGCAGGGACTCTCAACTATTGAGAGACTACCGTCGAGAGCCGTTACCGGCGGCTGAGAACCCGCGTTCGGCACCCCGAACTCCCCCGGGCGGATCCGAACCGCTCCGATTTTTACCGCCGCTCGGTGGGGGTAATTACCGAATACGCCGGCGCGGGTAATTAGCCGAGTATAAAACAGGCTCTCGACGGCACATAGGGACAGATCCTTGCGATCCTCTCAAGCGCCTAGCTAGTCTGAAGGCAAGCAAAGCAGCTTCGAGAAATCCTTGCGATATTAACAAGGCCAGAAGGTAGTGAGAACGCTGCCTCCGCCGATCGATATCGGCGCCTGTGAAATCGCCTCCGAACCAAGATCCTTATCAGGCATCGCGCCTTCACGAGGTGGAACGAGAGCCGCCTCCGACGCTCACTAGCGTCGCGACGCCTTCCAAAACCCGAAAATCCATCCGGGGAAAATAACGGCAAAATCAATCCGAATTAAAGACACCGTTAAAGCCGAACGATTTAAACGCCGAACAGCTGAGCGACAAAACCGCGCATAAGAAACGCGGCAAAAACCCGCCCGACGAGCCGGCAAGAACGCGATAACGCACCGATACTCGGAACCGCGCGGGTGCATCGCGTCCGATATTAATATAATTATACGCGCAATTAATATAATTATACGCGCATACACGCACACACACACACACCACACTCTTGTACGTTATACACGCGCATACACACACATAACACTCTTGTACATTTATACACGCGCATACACACACACAACACTCTTGTACATTTATACACGCGCATACACACACAACATCTCTGTACATACACACTGACATAATAAAGCAGTAATTCGTAACCATACGTCTCCGCATTATTAACTCCTGGATCCGACAGCTATCCATATAATTGTGTTTACGCGATATACGGGAAAATCCGACGTTACAAAATAATTTAAAAACTGATGAAATGTGTGTACTCTTCTGTTTCAGGAGCGGTCTCCCCCAGCCTGGTGCATCACCCCCCCCACCCCCGTGAAAACGTAAATTTTAATTATACACTTCAGATTTCATGGAATCTTTCAAGTCTCACCATTCTTCTTCGAAGATCTGGCTCTTCTTCAAACAGCTGTCGCAAATGAAAGATGTCGGTGTTTTTCCAATTATTCAATGGAATACTTATGTAAGTATCATTTTTATAATAATTAAAATTTATTAAATAATTTAAAAACTGATGAAATGTGTGTACTCTTCTGTTTCAGGAGCGGTCTCCCCCAGCCTGGTGCATCACCCCCCGCCCCCGTGAAAACGCAAATTTTAATTATACACTGCAGTGTATGATTAAAATTTACATGATTTAAATTTTTATATTACTATTATTATATATTAAGCACATACACACACACACACACACACACACACACACATTTTAAAATAAATTTTTATATATTTTAATTGTGAAAAATTGCAGTTATTTACACACATCTTGCGTTCCCATCCCTTGCGTCTCTCTCGCGCGTTAGGTCTCTAAGTCTCGCGATATCTTCGTTGCGTTCCCTCTCGCATGCGTTAATCATAAGTCATCTTCGGCAAGCGTCATTGTTCTTTCGCGCTATCTCTTTCTCTCGCGCTTAGAATAAGTAATCTCTCTCGCGCTGACACAAAAATGTATTAATAAATTTTATATTTAGTATTGAAAAAAAAAATTGTATTTATTTAAACGCCTCTCCTTGCGCTCCCATCCCTTGCGCTAGTTGTACGATATCGTTCTCTCTTTCGCACGCGTTGCTCTCGCGTTATTATCGTTCTCTTTCGTACGCGTTGTTCTCGCGCTCTCTCGCTCTCTCTCGCACGCGTTGTCTTGCGCTATTATCGTTCTAAGTCTCGCGATATTATCGTTGTCTCTCTCGCACGCGTTCTCTTCGCGCTATGATTCTCTTTCGTATGCGTTCTCTTCGCGATATTATCGTTCTCTCTCATTCATATGCTCGTTGCTCACTTACCTTTGCGTCATCCTTCTCCCACCTATGCAGCATCTTACAATGCGTTGTCCTTGTCCCGCGTTGACACCATCCTTGTTGTATGTTGATGCCATCCTTGTCACACTATCCTCTTCATGCACACTTAGCACTGTCCTCTTCCCACATGTAGCACCGTCCTTCTCACACGTGGACACATCGCGGGCCCGCCGCGGATCCCCCTTCCCCGCGCGGTCGCTCGCGCCGCGGATCCCCCCTTCCCGCGCGGACTCCCTCATCCATCGCTCGCGCCGCGGATCCCCCCCTACCCGCGCGGACCCCCTCGTCCATCGCTCGCGCTGCGGATCCCCCCTACCCGCGCGGACCCCCTCGTCCATCGCTCGCGCCGCGGATCCCCCCTTCCCCGCGCAGACCCCCTCGTCCATCGCTCGCGCCGCGGATCCCCCCTTCCCCGCACGTGACGTCATCATCCTCCGCACGTGACGTCATCATCCCCCGCACGTGACATCATCCCCGCACGTGACGTCATCATCCCCCGGACGTGACGTCATCATCCCCCGGACGTGACGTCATCATCCCCCGCACGTGACGTCATCATCCCCCGCGTGACGTCACCCCCTCGTGACGCCACCCCCCCTCGTGACGTCACCCCCTCGTGACGTCACCCCCCGCGTGACGTCACCCCCCGCCGGTTCCCCCTCGCCCCTCACCCCCCTCGGAGCCCCTAGGTTAGAACCGGCCTAGCCTTACTACTGATAATTGAATATAGTTTTGCGTTTGATAGCCGTTGATTTCCGTTCAACAGTCGTTCATTTCCGTTCAACAGTCGTTTATTTTCGTTCGGCAGTCGTTTAATGTCATTCGATGACCGTTCGACGGGCGTTCGACGGGCGTTCATTTCCGTTTGACGGGCGTTCAATACCCGTTTAATGTCGTTCATTTACGTTCGACGGGCGTTCAATTGCCGTTCGATAGCCGTTCAATAGTCGTTCGATAGCCGTTCGACGGGTGTTCGACAGGCGTTGATTTCCGTTCATTTCCATTCGACGGTTGTTCAATACCTGTTCAACGGGCGTTTAATGTCGTTCGATATCCGTTCGACGGTTGTTCAATACCGTTCAACAGTCGTTCGATAGCCGTTCGACGGTCGTACATTTCCGTTCGACAATCGTTTAATGTCATTCGATAGCCGTTCGACGATCATTCATTTCCGTTCGATAGTCGTTCAATACCGTTCAACAGTCGTTCGATGACCGTTCGACGGTCGTCCAATACCCGTTCGATCAGGGTTGACGCATTATATTATAGCGTTATATTATATCATGCTAAGTTGCATGAGACCGCGCATACTTTTGTCTTACGACGCGTTTTTGACATGGTGATAATGCCACATCTCTACTATAAAATCTCGTACCGAGACCTCGTTGCCTCGTCACAAAGTTGCAGACAGCGTGGGTCAAGAGTGAAGAATCAAAAAAGTGGAGAAGAAATGGATCACGTAAATATCTATCCCGAGTGGAAGAGGAAATTATTTGACTTGTTATGTGTTGTGCTCTTAAAACTAACCTTCCTATGGAATGTAAGTATTGTTTTTGTGAAAATTGTGTATTATTTTAAAAATAGATTATTTTATATCATAGTTCCAGGACGAAGTAGAAATTCCAAGATTCCTAAGCATAGAGCACCGACAATGGATGCGGACGGTGCGCCGGGCTAGGGGAGAGAACATTTCTTCTACATGTGGGGCGACACCCCGGAGAGTCGCCAGGTTGAGGATATTTTTGACTTGCGGCGACTCTTCGGGGAAGAGTCCTGCATTGAAATTATAGAAAAAAATTGGGCCCAAGAAGATTGGATTATAGAAGAAGAGGAGCAGGAGGAAAGAGAAGAGGAGGAGGAAAGAGAAGAGGAGGAGGAGCAGGAAGATGAGGAAGAGGAAAGAGAAGAGGAGGAGCAGGAGTAGGAGGATGAGGAGGATGAAGAAAGAGAAGAGGAATGGATTGATAGATGTTTTTTTCTTTTATAAATTTTGTTGTAATATGTTTCCATTAACGCAGCATCTTTTTTCTTTTCTGTTCCAGGAGCGGCTCCCTTCTAGCCCGGCGCATCACTCCCCCCTTATACAGGGTGTCCCATTTTAAGTGTCCACTCCAAATATCTCATTTTTGATTTTAGAGAAAAATGGTTCAGACATGTTTTGTATGGTTTCGAGGGGGCCATAAGACGGTACCATTGATTTGACCTCGAAGAATCATTTGAAGGTCACGTGAAGGTCACTTCTATTTTTTAAATGGAACACCCTATTTATTTTTGCACATTCTTGTAGCTTATCTCGAGAGCTTTCCAAAACACTATAATTAAGTACCTTTTCGTTAAGTACTTTTTGAGTTATGAGGCTTGAAATAATTTCTTAATTTTACATAAACCGTAAAATATCTTGTAAAATATTCATTTTTCGATTATCTTACCTTAATACTTTTATGTACAAAATAATGAGAGGAATCAATTGGTGTAAAGAAAACACATAGTTGTTTTTAAGAAAAAATATGGAATTAATTGCAAATTACATATTTTTTCTCGCTATTATCATTCTCTCTTTCATATGCTCGTCGCTATCACTCACTCACTTACCTTTGCGTCGTTCTTCTCCCACCTATGCGTCATCTTACAATGCGTCGTCCTTGTCCCACGTTGACGCCATCCTTGTCGCACGTTGATGCCATCCTTGTGGCACTGTCCTCTTCACACACAGCGCTATCCTTTTCCCACACGTAGCGCTATCCTTCTCACACCTTCGCACCGTCTTCTTTTCGCGGATCCCCCTTCTCCTCGCGGACCCCTCGTCCACCGGTCGCGCCGCGGTTCCCCCTTCCCCGCGTGTGACGTCACTCACCGCGCGCCGCGGTTCCCTTCGCGCCCTCACCCCCCTGAGAGGACCTGAGTTAGAACCCGCCTAGTATCCGAGCATCCGAGCGATACTGGGACCCTTGATGATCCCACGGACCCCCGTCGCTGACCCCCCTGGCGGAGTTCGGCTGCCTCCCTGCGCCCGAGGATCCCACATTGGGGTCCGCGGGCGCCGAGAAGGCGCCGGTGGAGAGGAAGAGAAAGAGGAAGCGGAAAAAGAAGAAGAAAGGATCCATTACCCCTGTCCTGGAGTACTTCGGTTGTCCGGAGGGCGGGCAGGAGCAGCAACAGGTGAGAATGAGGGAGTTGGAGGAGGAGGTGGGACCCGTGGGGCCGCTGTGGGCCACGGTGGTCGGGAGGAGGAGTGGCCCAAGTAGAATCCGGGCTCGCTGCCCCCGACTACCGGGGGGCTCGGCTGGGGAGCCTGTGGCGGGACATGTGGGCGGTGGGGGGGCCCTCCCCCCGTTTAGGGGTAGGAGGATCCCCTTCACTGCCGCGGTCACCATCACGGCCCCCGACGGTACGTACACCGAGGTGCTGCGTAGGACGAGGCAAGGCGTGGGCTCTGAAAAACTGAGGAGCCTGGGGATCGAGGACATGCGGGCCCGTCGTGGGATGACGGGCTCGTGGGATCCCGGGCCCCACGAAAGAGGACAGGGAGTCCAAGGCGGAGGCCCTTGCCACGGAAATGCAGAGGATCTTCCCCGAGGATCCCTCTGTAAGAATAGTGAGGCCGATGGCAGCGATCCGTATACGGGGACTGGACGAGGCGGTAACGGTGGAAGAGGTGGTAGCCGCCATTGCGGACAGAGGCATCGCCAGGCTGGAGGAGTAAGGGTCTCTATCAATAGGCCCGCCAACGGGATGGGTGTGGCCTGGGTCTGCTGCCCGGTCAGAGCGGCGGACGACCTGGCCTCAGCCACCCGCATCAGGATAGGGTGGACGACCGCCAAAGTGGAGCTGGCTGTGGCACGTCCCTCCCACTGCTTTAAGTGTTGGAGGGGGGGCACGTCGCAGTCAGGTGCAGCGGTATCGAGGATAGGTCCCGCACCTGTTATAGATGCGGGACGGTGGGGTACATGGCCCCCTCGTGTCGGGCGGTCCCCCGCTGTTTGCCGTGCACAGATGCGGGTAAAAGGGCGGATCACCGGATGGGAGGAGCTGACTGCGGACAGCTCCCGGGACGGGCCTCGCCCACCCCCGCACCGCAGCGGCGACATGGGCGACAGCAGCAGCGGCAGCAGCAGCATCAGCCGCAAGGAGCGCTGCAGCATCCCCAGCCGGAACCGCCATCGAAAGAGCGGAGGCTCCCTAGGAATGGGATAGGAGGGAAGGAGAGGGAAAAGGAGAAGGAGTTGACGGAGGAGAGGATGAAAATAGAGGACGCCCATGAATAAGGGTAAGCCAGCGCCCCTATCTATCTTGCAGGCCAACCTCAACCACGCCCGCCGTGCGCAGGATCTTTTCCTGCACACGATGGCGGAGCGTGGTTATGGGTTGGGCGTGGTATCGGAGCCGTACGCGGCCCCTCCCGGCCTGGTTTCCGGGCGGATGCTTGGGGGGGGGCCGTCCCCTTGCGGCCGTCGTGCGGAGGGACAACGAGGTGTCGCCCCCCTGCGGGATGGGGATCAGGGGTCGGCACTTCGTGATGGTGTGGTTGGGGACCACCTGTGTTCTGGGAGTGTATCTCCCTTCCTCGCTGAGCCTGGCCCAGTTTGAGGCCGAGCTCGGCGAGATAGAGGAGGCTGTGAGGAGCGGCCTTCCCGGGCCGGTCCTCGTGATGGGCGACTTCAACTCCAAATCTGGGAGTTGGGGCTGCCCATCCGAGGATCGGCGCGGGGAGGCGCTGCGGGACTGGGCAGGGTCACTTGACCCTGCTCAATGTCGGGTCCGTTGCCACGTGCGTGAGGCCGCAGGGGAGGTCCATTGTCGATTTGACGTGGGCCTCCCCGGCGGCCTTGCGCATGGTGAGGGGATGGAGGGTGGCCGCCGAGCTCGAGACCCTGTCGGATCACAGGTACATCGAGCTCAGTTTGGTCGCCCGACATCCGTCCACTGGACCGGACACTCGAGAGGAACGCAGGTGGTCCCTCACCAAGCTGAACCCGGACCTCCTGATGGCCTCGATGTAGGCCACGCTATGGTTCTGGGGGGAGGATTCCTTGGCATGGGAGGGAAAAGGGGTGGAGGAGTTGGCATCGAGGCTTCGCGGTACTCTCTGGGGAGCTTGTGACGCCTCGATGCCAAGAGTAAGGAAAGGATGCGGGAGGAGGTCGGCGTACTGGTGGACCGAGGAGATTGCGAATCTTCGCGACACCTCGATCCGGGCCAGACGCCGACTTCAAAGATGTATGCGAAGGAGGAACCGTAGCGAGGCCTGTATTGAGCAGGCGCGGGGGGAGTATCGGGAAGCCCGGCATTCCCTCGGCGCTGCCATCGGGAGGTCCAAGACCAGGGCCTGGGAGGAGCTGCTCGCCTCCCTGAATGAGGATCCGTGGGGGCGCCCGTATAGAATGGTCCTCAAAAAATTGAGGCCGCGGGAGCCTCCGACCACGGAGTCCTTGGCCCCTGGCTTCCTCGGGGGGATGGTTGAGACTCTTCCCCGGGGGAGCCGGGGGCGCAGTGCCCTTCCCCCTTTCGGACCGTATGCCCGAATGAAGGGAGGGCTGGGAGGTGACAGCGGAGGAGATGGGGGATGCCGTCTGGAGGATGAAGCCGAATAAGGCCCCTGGTCCGGACGGCATCCCGGGCAAGATCTGGGCCCTGATCATGGGGGAGGTTGGCGGCTCTTTGAGGTACCTCTTCACGAGGTGCCTCAGGGAGGGGGTCTTCCCCTCCCTTTGGAAGGAAGCGAGATTAGTCCTCCTCCCGAAGGGAGGGAGGGGCCCCAACGACCCATCGGCTTACCGACCTCTCTGTTTGTTGGATGAGGTCGGTAAGCTGATGGAGCGTGTATTGGTGAGGCGTCTTTTTTTTTTTTTTTTTTTTACCGTTCGGAAGGAAGAGAAATGCGTTTACGCAGACCCTGGGTGCGGAGTTCCCAGGGTACTGTCGGACTCCAGCCTAAGTTGGCCGCCTACCGACTAAAACTCTCCCTATTCGGCGGTGTTTCCACCTCTTGACTTGCTTGCGTCAACGGAACTGCATCGCATTACTTCATCGGCGCAAACGTCTTTTGTACTCAAGGTACCCGTCCTTACCGCAGCCTTCTTGTCTCCTTTGTATCCTGACCTGTTACTTGTGTTCCTCTGGTTATTCCTACTCCGTATGAGGGTCCTCATTTCTTCCCAATTTTACCTTCTTAACTCCTTTGTGCATGTTTCATGTGTTGGTACGTGTTACTGTTGTGTTGTCTGGTGAAATTTGTGAAATTTTGTGTTGTCTAGTGATTTTTATGTTTATGTTGTAACCATGTTTGTGTGTGCGTGTGTTTGTGTTTGTTATCTTCGTGTAACCTGTGTGTGTGTGTTGCTTGTATCTATGTATATGTTTGTTCGTAAATATATGAGCCTAGTTGTTTGGTGAATTCCCCAGATTCCCTTCATTTTCTTCGTCTGTCTCATAAGGCCCAGGGTCGGAATCGGTGTCACATCCTCTATTCCTCTCCCTGTCCTGCATACTCCCAGATTCTCCTCTTCGCTCCTGCCTTTCTCTCTCTCTCTCTTTCTCTATTTTTTCATCCTCCTCTTTCCTGCCCATCACGCGCTGTGCAAAGAAATTTACCGCTATCCAAGTTTCTTCACTAGAGCATATTGCCCTAATTATATTTTCTATGTTAATTGCATCCTTTATCGTCGTTTTCATATTATCTCTCTCTGTGTTCCATTCCTCACATTCCACTAGTGTATGTTCCATGTTGTCAATGTATCTTCCGCAGTATGTACACATAGCAGACTCTAGTTTTTTAATGCGCTGTAGATATGAGTTAAAGCACCCATGACCTGTGAGCTGTGTGAGATAATAGTTTAGGCCTCCGTGGCCTCTCGTCATCCATTTCTGAAAATATTGGGATATAGCGGCTCTTACCTTGGGGCCTGGTAGGTTCTCCTTCCTGATTCTTTTTTTCCATTTTTCTTGCATTTCCGTCTCTTCGTCCTGTTTGAACTCGTCTTCCTTTTCCTTGCTCCAGGTTTTGTTTTCTTTCGCCTCTTGTATTCTGTCATAGATCCTTTTATATTTCCTCGCTACTAATATCCAGGGAGGTGTTCTTGCTAGGAGCGTAGCGACTTCATAGGACACTGTCCTGTAACCAGCCACAATCCTGATTGCTAGTTGCCTTTGTACTTTTTGTAATGGTCTCTGCACACTGAGATTTTTCGAGAATCCTTCGTACCAAATCGGTGCTCCATACATAACAACGGATTGGATAACGTAGGCGTATAGCCTCCTTTTGCTTTCATGGGGCCCTCTTAAGTTAGGCATTAGTTTACACAGTGCTCTTTTTATTTTTTCAGCCTTTTCGTGCGTATATCTGAGATGCTCCCTGAAATCCAGTTTACTGTCTTATACCCAGGTATTTCATTGTCTTACCTATTTTAATTTTTTCCCTATCCATTATTATGTAATCCTCTTTTGGTGGTCTCTTTCCTTTTTTCCCCGGAAATGCTATAGCCTCTGTTTTCGATCGCGACCTTTAGTCCAATTTCCCTTATTTTGTGGATTGTCCTATCCGCCTGCATGCATGCCCGAACCTTCGCCTCCTCGTATGTTGATGCAACCGATGTTATAATAGTGTCGTCTGCGTAGCCTATGACTTCGCAGCCTTTCTCTTTTTTCACCTTTAAAACCCTATCATATACCATTATCCAGATCAAAGGTCCTAGGACCGAGCCTTGGGGAACTCCTTTTTGCACCTCGGTCCTAATCCTGGATCCATCCTTGGTGGAATATTCTACATACCTGTCTTTAAAATAACTGTTTAAGATATTAATCAGGTACCTGGGAACTCTCTTTCTAATCAGCATATTTCTTATTTCCTTCCAGGGTATGCTATTGAAGGCATTCTCGGTGTCTAGACTTATCACTATTGTGGTGTCCCCGTCCTTCCTGGCCTCTTCTGCGATCTCCTTTACTCTATTCAGCGCGTCAATTGTGGATTTGTTCTTCCTGAATCCATATTGGTTCTTGCTGATGGCTGCAAAGGCCAAACCCCTTCCTACCATGTATTCCATCCAGTGTTCGATCCTCTGTACTATTATTCTTTCGAGGAATTTTCCAACGTGGTCAATTAGGCATATGGGTCTCGCTTTTGGTATCTCTTGCTCTTCGCTTTTCGCTTGGAATTAGTACTAGTTTCGCTTGCTTCCATTTCTTAGGGAAATTTCCTTGTTTCAGAAATTTGTTCATTATTTCCGCAAGCTTTTCTATCATTTTTCCTGGCACCTTTCTCCACATCTTTAACGTAATACCGTCTGGGCCTGGCGCGGTATTTCTTTTTTGTTTCCTTATTACGTTGCATAATTCCGACGTACTGATATCCCATTCTTCTTTCCATGTCCTAACGTGCATTACTTCGTCGACCATCTCTTCGGTTTTTCTGGGGAATAGCTTAAAGACTAATTTCTCCAGTTTATTCTTTTCGAGTGTTTCAGTTAATCCCGGGCCAGCGGATCTCAGCTTGTTCATAATAAGCTTATAAGGGGTGCCCCACTGATCTTTATCGATCTCCTTAATCAGCGTCTTCCATGCTTCTTCCTTAGCTTTATAGATTGCTTTAACAACCTTCTTTCTACTACTTCTGTATTTTGTTTCTAACCTTTTCAGATCGTCTGTGTCTACTTCTCCTCTTTGTCTTAGTTCTTTTTCTCTCTTTCTAGTTTTGGCTCTTGTCCATTTTCTTCTATCAGCTATGCAATTATTTCTTATTTCCGCAATATTGTCATTCCACCAATATACTTGTTTTTTATTTGTAGTCATCTTCCTAGCTCTGCGCATGGATGCATCTGCTGCCTCAATCATTGCCTGCCGAATCCATTCTACATCATTATCCTCTCTTCCTTCTTCTAAACTTCCGTTGTTGTTGTGCATGCTACATTTCCATTTCAGGACTTCGTCGTAGATCTCTTGGTCCAATGTTTCCATTTTCCATTTGGGGCTCTTTTCGCTCCTATTATTCATGCTTTTCTTTTTGGCTGTATACGTGTTCATCTTGTCCTTATTCTTTTCCTCTAAATCTATCCCAAAAGTTATATAGTTGTGGTCTGATAGAGAAAGTTTCCCCACCTCCACCTTCCATTTCTTGATTTTCCTTGCCATTATCGGCGTTGCCCAGGTCAGGTCGACAATCGATGTACCTTGCGGCCTAACGCATGTTGGCACATTTCCTTCATTTATCACAATTAGGTTGTTTGTCTCCATCCATTTCGATAGCCTATCACCTTTGCAGGATGTATACCCGGATCGCCAAGCCAGTGAGTGAGCATTGAAGTCCCCACATATAGCTATTTGCTTCCTTTTATCCAACAGTCCTATGTTTGCTTCCAGTTTCCTTAGTATCTTCGAGAATTCCCTTAGATTAACCCTTGGTGAGATACAGCATGAAATTAACACTATGTCTTTGACTTCGATAGCTATAAACTCCTCGTCCTTAAATACTTCTTTAACCCTCTCTGTCACCTTTGGTGTCCAGTGTATCGCCGAATTTTTGTTCTTGCTACTCACCCAGTTCTTTTCCGGGATGTGTATTGGTTCCGTGACCATCGCAAAATCAATATCTTCTTCCTTAATGAACTGCTATAAGATGTCATATGTCCCCCAACAGTGATTCGTATTGATCTGTACTATGTTATACCTCATCCGTATACTCCATCCTATCTCCCTCCTTTTCCTCGGCTCTTTCCTCTTTACTTTCTTCAGTAGCCTCTGTTTTTCCTGCCATTTTTCCTTCTATTTTTCCTTCTATTATCCTTCTTCTGGGTAGCTGTGTTGTCCTTTCCATTTCCTTACTTGCTCTACAAAATCGCGAACCAATCCTGTGGTCAGTGGGAAATCCTCTCTTCTCGCAAATCACACATCTTGATTTCTTGCTATTGCATGTCACAACTGTATGTCCTTGAGCCCCACAGTTATAGCACGATCCCTTCCTTTCAACCTCCGCGTTACATGAGAACCAAACGTGTCCGAACTCCCAGCACTTATAACATTGTAGCGGCCGTTTTGCTAGTAGTTCTACCCTTGCTATAGTCCATCCTATCCTTATCCTGCCTTCCTTTACAACGCTGTTGGCAGCTGATATCGGGCATCGCACCCATATCATGCCTAGTCCGTTGTACATCCATTTTATCTCTCCTGTCTTTATCTCATCGACGCTGCATCTCCGTAATATGCAATCATGTCCTTAACTTCGTCCTTTGAGGCTGATTCATCCAGCCCCGTTATCCTAATTTCAGCCTGTGCCATGGGTCTGGTTATTGCCACATCCGTTTCTCCTAGCTTTTCTTTTAATTTGTCCAGCAGTTTTTTCGCCTTCTCGTTACCTTCCTGTCCTGGTATTTCGATCAAGAGACTCCCATTTATTTCTTTCTTGATTCTAGTTGTTTCTATACCTAGGGAAACCTCTTGCCTAGCCTTTTTTAGCACTTCCGCATAGCTTACCCCTTCGTTTCTCGCTCTTATCGCTACAACCGCTGCTCTAGGTGGTTTCCTAAGTCTAGTTCCACTTCTAGATCTTTCTCTACCTCCTGAAGCGGTTCTGTTTGTCTCTCTTCTTCTAACTCCTTCTCTCCTTCCCCGAATTTTTGTCCATTCTTCCTCTTGTTGTCCTCTTTGTGCGGCCTCATCTTGTTCTACGTGTCTTGGTGGCGCTATTTGTACATTGCTTATTATTCTCGGTTTCCCTGTTTGTGCCGTTTTGTCATCCTGTAACCTTTTCCTTTCTTCTTCTAGTGTTTTAATTTGGCTACTTATTCTACTTATTTCCTCTTCTTTAATAATTGTATTTTTCTTTTCTTTTTCAGGTTCACCGACTTTTCCGGAATTTCTTGTCTTCATCCGCGTTGAGTAGGAAGTCCCAGGTTCCTGGTCCTCCTCGGAGCCCACTCTCGAGGCCGCCCTAGCAGGTTCCTCCTCGTGACTGCTTCCCTTTTCCTTTCCGGATTCCAGCTGGGGTTTATTTCTATTCCTCGGGGTCATTTCGAGGGACGATCTGGATGCCCTTGTCTGATAGTCAAAAATGGTTTGCTTTTTCGGAGTCGTCGTAGGAGTTCCATCCAGCCTCATCTTGTCTTTCGCCGTTTGGCTTCTTCTGGTAAGCACCTTTCTTACCCCCATTAGCGAGGGTCTGAGCGCCGGGTATTCTTCTTCCAATAGGGCGTAAGTTTCCTGCAGAATACCCTCCGTCCCTTCTCTGTTCTCTGTCTCATCTCTACTCTTGTACCTCTTATCCTTTTCTATCCTCTTCTCTGCTTGAATATACTTATCCTCCATTTCCTCATACTTCATTCTTATTCTATTTCTTTTTCCTTCTGGCTCTTAATTTGGACCAATTTTTCTACCACCTTCTTTAGTCGTTTGTTCTCTACCGTCACCTCCATGTTTCTGGTCTTATAGTATTGTATATCACCTTGCATCTCGATTTTATCAATCAGGCACTCTAATACATCTCTCAGACCCGTGACCCTATCCTTAATGACGCCATTTCTCATACCTTGTATCTTACCACATTTCAATCTTGCCGTATCTATGTCATCCAACATGTCCTTAGCAAAGCTTTCTATCTCTTGCGTCGTCCATCCGTTGTACTCCACTTTATTCTTCCTGTTTTCTTGTGCTATTTTATTGTGTAGTTTGAACGTTTGACTTTCAGATCTTGCATTCTTTCTTTCCTCTTGCTCTTGTTCATCCTCACAATCCTCGTCCCTTGTTAGATCCAAAACATGCTCTTCTTTTTCTCTCTTGCCTGTACTTCCTTTTATCATTCTTCTTTCCTTATTGCTCTCTTTCTTATGCCTCTTTGTGGGTTGTGAAGCTGCCTCTCCTTCTTCTTCGCTGGAAATTCTAAGTGTATTTTTGCGAGTGCTCCTTCTTCCGGTGGATTTCGTATACCACTCGTTGTCCTCCTCCTCACTCTCCATTTGATCCGTAGGATATTCCTCGCCTTCTTTTCTCCCCGTCAAGTATTCTACCTCTATTGTTTCCTTCGTGTTATCTTTTCTCCTATCTTCTTTCACCTTTTCCATTCCAAACACACTTCCTGTTTCGTCTGTTGTCTCATCCAAGGATGAATTCCCAGTGAGGTCCACCGACGCCTCATTTTTTAGACAGGCCTTTTTCGCTCTGTCCTTTAACTTCCTAAGAATAACCCTAGCTTCTCTCTTTTCTTTCTGTTCCAGTGGTGTCTCTTCCTTCTCCTCACACTCGCTCAAGGAGTGTGCGCCGGGTGAAACCTTCGCCTTCCTCTTACTTCGAGCTACTTGGGGGAGCCCTTCTTTCGAAGCTTCTTCCTCCGTCATTAGGCCATCTCCCGATAACACCTCGATGGGCGCGGAGATAGTTAGCTCCTCTTCTTCCTTTGCATTTTCGACGGTAGCCAGTTTAAGCTCCTCCCCCGTCGATGGAGAGCGAGCAGGCCCTGCGTTTGATGGAGACATACCCGCCCCAGGGACCGTAGGGCTGGTACGCCTGCCACTGAGACTCCGAGACCTCTGCGGCCGTAAGTTTATTTCCGTGTCCTTGTTCATATCCATAGTTATCAATTTTGGGGACAACATTCGAGTGTCCCCGTCTCTAGGGTGGTTGGGTGTCTCGAAACCCTGAGTCCACTCAACCCTAAAGGAACTGGAGGCCAATTCTGACCCCCGTTCCTGCGTAGACGATTCTTGCTGTTCTTCCGATGTGATCAGCAGGCTAGATACATCGTCCATCTGTTGTTCAATGTTAATTAGGACGTTCTTTTTGTCCTCAATCTGCCTGCTGATGTCGCGTAGAGCAGCCTCCGAGAGGTCGATTTCCTTGATCATCCTTGTGTCGAGGATGATATCAAGCTCTGTATCACTTGAATTCTCCTGATCACTTTTGTAGCTTTCCATCTGTTGTGCGTTCTTTTCGCAGGGTGATGACAGATTATTCTCTGGGGAGGGTATTACCCCCCTCATAACGCTGAGTTCAGCGTCCATATCATGCTCTCGTACCTCAGATATTCTGACTCGATGTATCAGATACATTCTTGCTAATGACATTTGTTGGCCATAATCATATAGTAGTTTTAGGTACGCAATCGTAGCGCGGGTATTGTTCCTGAGAGCCAGATGTTGTTTCCCCGCGAAGTAATTTTCCACTATATGGAGGTTACGTATAGCACGTCCGAATACTTCCTCCGGCGGGGTATTGTTGCGGTTTATTGTGCTCATATACCCCTGTATATTTAGAATCTCTTCCATGATTTTTTCTCTTGTCTTACAGTTCTTCCGGTAGTGTGCATATCCTAGTGGCGAGGCGTATGCAGCCCGCATACGCCCGTCACTCTTACACTATGCCTTCTGCTGCCTCTTGACCGTATGCAATTAAATTCCTTTTCGCGGATCAGGTGCTGTAGGCATCACTCATGTCAACATTAATGAAAATAGATGGGATACCTCAGCAATAAATATACCGCTGCCGCACTTCAGGTCCGAAGCTTCTTAAGAAGCCTCTTATTATTCTGGGAGGATTCGCTCTATTGAGCCAAAAGAAATTGTTTACCTTGTAGAAAAGGTCTCCAATCTTTTATGCTAATTTGCGCCGTTTGTGCCTTTTAGCGAATTGCCAGCTGCCTCCCGGTTAAGTTGCCAGAAATCAGGGATACTCACCAGTGCCCAAAGTAATTCCGGTGAAACTCCCCAAATACTAGTTATCTTATATGTATTTTAGTGAGGGTCACTAGTTGCCCTCCCGTTAAGTTACTGAAAACCAGGGATGTTTACCAGTACCCTGAGTGCTTCCGGTGAAAACTCCCCAGATACTAGTTTTCTTATGTGTCTCTTGTTGACTGTTGGATGTCACCGGATGCCTCATCGTGGAGTCTTCAAGGATCAGGGTTATTCCCCAGCCCAAGACTTTTTCCGGTGAAACTCCCCAAGTGCTGGTTCTCCTATATCTCCTGGCAATGGTTGCCAGGTACCTCTAGTTGGTGTTACCAAAAAACGGGGATACTCACCAGGATCTAGAGAAATCTTCGGCGAGGTTCCCCGAGTGCCAGGTCGCTCAGTATAGGTATTTCCTATTGGGGCCAGTCAGGCCGTCGTGTATTTGTCCAGCCTCTGTTCCAAAGAACGCAGGTCGCTCACTGCTCACTTGTTCAATTTTGCACTTCCGGTCCGGCGTTGTCCCCGCAGCCGGTAGTACCTTGGTTGACAGTGTCTTCTCGTCCTCTTGCGCAGCCCGGGGATGCCCCAATCCTACTGCGCAGCGATCGAAAGCTGACTTCCGGTGCGCACAATCTGAAAGTATGTTAGCACGTGATGCCCATACACTTAGCGCGCATCCCTGAAAAAGCGCAGGAAGCCACTGCGCAGCGTCAACAGGTTGCGCTTCCGGTCAGCGGTTCTTCGTAAGAGGCCCGTCAGATCGGCGTGTATCCGTCCAGCCTCTACTCCAAATAACGCCAATCACTTATCACTCACTTTTCAGTTCTGCACTTCCGGTTCTGCTCTTTCTCCGCAGCCAGCTACTACTTTGGCTGGCGGTGCCTTCTCACCCTTTTGCAAGTCCCCAGACCTACTGCGCAGCGGTCGAAAGTCGCACTTCCGGTATGCATATTCTAAGAGTTTATTGGCTCCTGATGCCTACCCGTATGACGCGCATCCCTAAAAGAGCGCGGAAATCCACTGCGCAGCGCCAGAAGTGCACTTCCGGTCACCGATTTCCAACTGTCCGCTGACCAGTGGCCACGCTCCTATCGTTTTCCGGTTTGAATTCGCGTTTTAGAGAGGTGGCTTAAGCTCTTCCCCCTACTTCCGTTAAGATAAGGGTAGTATATTGCCTCTCAAATAAATTCAAACTACACCGATAGTACAAATTCAGAAAAACTGTCGCAAGAAACGCATTCCAGGCATTCCCTTTGCACGCAAATACGGCACTTGTTATTGGACACGCATGTCATCCACACGCATCAGTCCGAAGCCAGTTCTTCATTGTACTTCTTATAAGTAAGTAATTAATATTTAAATATATCCACTTTTTACCAATTCCAAATCTGTGTATATATATTATTTCTGATAATTGTTTTTATTTATCTAGATTCTCATCATGCCTCCCCGGCGCCTCATTTCTATTCTCAAGCCACGTCCTAAGCCAAGGCCGCGGCTTGTTGTTCCAAAGCGGGTCACCGTGATTAAGTGCCACCTCGTACACGGCGTCCTGAGGATGTTATCTTATTTAATTACGATGGATCTGAAAGTATTCAAGCACCTTACGTCCTGCCGAGTGGTGTTGCGCCGAACCTTAGTTGTTTCTATCAGAAACAACAATCAGGATATCATCTTCTTTTCGAAGCGCAAGACTGTAAGAATTGTGGCTAACAATAGACAGTAATAAGAATTATTTGTGGATCTTCCTTTCTTCCTAATTACTTTAATTTTTTATTTCCTATCTTAATGCTTCTCGTACCTACTTATAATATACGCAACATTCGAATCTGTATACTCTATTCCCGTTAACTATCCTTATGCAACGTAGTACAGAACCTTTTACACCACCTGTATTTTTACGCTCTCTGTCTCCTTATTTCCGCACAGTTTCACCAACTGTAGATACGATCCGGTTAAGTTGAGTTCTCAACCAATCACGATCTGACCGCCAGGACCCCGCCCGGAAGTTGCACAATTGTCCAATTTTCTCACTTCCGGTCCTGCGGTTTTTTGTTATCTTATGTGGCAAAGCCTATTCACCCCTCTGCGCACGTCGGGGAGACCTCGAGATCCACTGCGCATCGGTCAAAGATTGCACTTCCGGTGTGCATAAACCAATAGTAGGGCGTCCTACGATACCTACCCCTATGACGCGCATCCTCTGGAGGGCTCACAAACCTACTGCGCAGGGCCCAAAGGTCGCACTTCCGGTCTCTATTTTTAGATAATTTGATGGATAACCACCACGCTTGTGATCGTTTCCGGCTTAAGTCTCAACTCCTATGCGAGTTATACCTTTAATAAGGGGTCACTTCCGGCTATTGCATATGCTCCGTTCCTGTTACCTATGTCTTCATGTTTCCGCGCTTTTGCACAAACTATAGATAATCCATTGAGGCTCCTAGCCAATCACATTCCAGTCGCTAGGATGCCGCCCGGAAGTCGCGTTTCCAAATCTCACTTCGGGACCCGGGTTTCTTCACTGTCTTATAGCGTCTTAGGTGACGAGGCCAACTCACCCCTCTGCGCACGTCAGGGGAGCCCCCAGGTCCACTGCGCATCGATCAAAAGTCGCACTTCCGGTGTGCAAAATCCAGTAGTAGGGTGTCTTGCGATACCCGCCCTTATGTCGCGCACCTTTGAAAAGGCTCCTAATCCTACTGCGCAAGGTCCTGTTTCCAAAAGTTGCACTCCCGGTCTGCGCACTTCTCGCGGTCAGGTAGCGCGCCAGGAGATGAGGTCCACCCGCCCCTCTGCGCACGCCGGGAGAGCCCACAAAACCACTGCGCATCGAGCAAAAGTTGCACTTCCGGTATGCATAATCCGGTAGCGGGGTACCCCGCGATACCTACCCTTACGACGCGCGTCCCCGGGAGGGACCATAAACCTACTGCGCAACGTCTAAAGTTCACACTTCCGGTGTTTAAATTCTAACAGTCTGCTAGCTGGCAACAGCGTTCGTGACGTTTTCCGGTTTTAATTTCCAATCCTGCTCGAGTTATACCTTCCACAAGGGCCACTTCCGGTTATTACACGGGTAGTACGCCCTGTCCAAATTTGGGTTTAGCCTGACCCGATAGTACAAGTCAATGGAATTTACCTTTGGCTTATAAAAAGTCACATTCCTAACATTCCTTATCTGAAACTGCGACACAACAGCAGCAAGTGCGCACAGAGTCGGACGCTCTAATCTTGCATTCGCTATTTTCGGAGTGTACGCTTATTACTACCGTAAGTAATTACACAATAATGAGGATAATTCATTTATTTTCGTTATCGAGTACCTATATAATTATTTTCTTTTATAATTCCTCAGTTCCTCATGCCTCGCGAGGGTAAAATGCTCGTTCCAAAACGAGTCGCCCTTCAGAGGTGCCATATGGTCCAGGGGGTCTTGAGGATCCCGGTATGCTGTATGGCCATCAGCGAGAGGGTCTTCATCCACCTCACCTCTGCAAGGGTTGTCCTTCGACGCACTCGGATAATCTCGATCCGCGGGAATATAATTCGGATGCGATAATTATACAAAAAGAAGATGTTCCACAAAAAGAACAATAAAATAATAATTTTCTAGCATACACCTCATTGGTGGGGCGTCTTAACGAGCACCTGCAACAGGTTGCGGGGCTCAATGATCGCCAGTTCGGGTTCCGGGCGGGCCGGTCGACCATCGACACGATCGAATGTCTGCGGGCCTGCTCGGACCGGATAGTCCAGCACGGGGGGTGGCGTTGGCTGTGTCCTTAGACATAGCCAACGCGATTAACACCCTCCCGTGGGACAAAATAGGGGCGGGGTTACTGGCGCACGGAGTCCCGGGTTACCTGTCCAGGGTAATCCGGGACTATTTCATGGGAAGGAACATCTCCTACCGCGATGCCGAGGGGGTGTGCAGGCGACGGCCCATGCGCGGTGTTCCGCAGGGGTCTGTATTGGGCCCGTTGCTGGGGAACATCGCGTACGATGAGGTGTTGGGGAGGATCCTCCCCCCGGCTGCCATGTCGTCTGTTATGCAGACGACACGTTGGTGGTGGCCGGGGGGAGGGACTGGAGGGACGCGATCGCGTTGGGCAATATCGCGGTGGCCGGGGTGGTCCGCGGTATAAAGACGTTGGGCCTGGAGGTGGCCCCCCGGAAGACGGAGGCCGTCTTTTTTCACGACGGCTCCCGGGGGGCCCCCCAGGCTCACCCTCGTGGTGGACGGGCACGACGTCCAGGTGGGAACCCGGATGAAATATCTGGGTCTCCACCTGGACGGAAAGTGGACCTTCGAGGAGCACTTTGCCCAGCTGGCCCCCAGGATGGGGGGGATGGCGGCCTCACTGGCGAGGCTGTTACCCAACTTGGGGGGGCCGGACGGCCGTGTCCGCAGGTTATATGTGGGCACGGTCGGATCGGTGGCCCTTTACGGGGCTCCGATCAGGACGGATGCTGCCTCGGGGTCCAACAGGATCAGGGGCGTGCTGCGGGGGGTGCATCGTCCCATAATTTTGAGGGCTGCGCGTGCGTACCGCACGGTCGCGTATGCGGCGGCGGTTTTGGCGGGCTCCCCCCCCCGGAGCTCCTGGCACGTGGCCAAGCGACTGCATACTGGGGGGTCAGGGAGCTCCGTGGGGCGGGAACCATTGTGGGTCCGGGGGCCAAGAGGGCCATCGGTCGTAGAGCGGCGGAGTGGGTCCTCGTGGACTGGCAACGGCAATTAGCCGGGCCGGCCCACGAGGGTGAAAGAGTGGTGGAGGCCGTTCTCCCTGTATTCAGGGAGTGGATGGGGAGGACCTGGGGGCGCATCACCTTCCGGGTGGCGCAGGTGATGACCGGGCACGGTTGCTTCGGTTGTTACCTGTGCCGCATCGGGAGGGAAGCGACCCCCGGGTGCCACCACTGCGGTGGGGACAGGGACACGGCGCAGCACACTCGGGGCCTGTCCGGCATGGGAGGTGCAGCGCCGTGCCCTGGTTGCGGTGGTGGAGGAGTATCTCTCCCTCTGCGCCGTGGTGCGGGCTATGGTGCGGGGGGAGGAGCAGTGGCGGGCAGTGGCCTCTTTCTGTGAAGAGGTTATGCGGAGTAAGGAGGAGGCGGAGAGGGACCGGCGGATGATGCCCCTCCTGGCGGGGACGCGAGGAGAGGCGGCTGCAGCCAGGAGGACCCGGCGAGGGAGGAAGAGGCTTCCTGGGCCTCTGGCCCCCCCGCGGGATGTGACCTGAGTGGGGGAAGGAGACTCTTTTGAGACTATTCCCCCCTCACTGCAAAGAACGAGGAGGTAAGCGGGGCGTACATGGGGGGAGGTTTCAGGGGCTGCGGGAGGTCCTGTGACCTATTCGTGCGGCCCCCCTCCTCCCCCCGCCCCACCCAGCAGTGGAAGAGGCCCCGTGTCTGGGGGCTATGGCGAGGGGTACCCGGGGGAGCGGGGGATCTCCTACCGGGACAGACCCCAGGAGGCGGAGCCGGGAGGTGGACGGGTGTCCTTCCTCCCGGCTACGAGGGAACGCGGTGGGGGGGTCGCGGAAGAATGCCGGTGGCGTACCCGTGGCCCCCCGGTGTCACCGCCGTGGAGGACACCCGCAGGGGTTTTAGCCGGTAAAAGTCCGGCATAATCCCCTCTCCCTCCCCGGGAAGAGGGGGTATCCATGAGGATTTCCCCTGCGTACAAAAAAAAAAGAACCCGCCTAGTATATCTACTACTTCCATAAGTTCTTGAGCGATAACAATTTTATAAGGATATTATTTATGCTTTTTTAAAATGTTAAAAGCGCTGCCTTGACTGATATCATGGGCTTGCGCTACTTTTGATACGAATAAATGAGGATTTTCCTGAAATGACTGGAGAACATCCAAACTCTTATCATCATTTGTTGCGGATTTTGACCTTCCGCTGCGAGATCGGTCCTTAACTGTTCCTGTTTCATAAAAATCTGTCACTGTTCTGCAAACGGTGAATTTAGAAATAGGATCGCGATCAGGATGTGTAGCATTGAATAGATCAGCTACTTCTTGATATGATCTAATACGATCTCCAAATCCTCGATAAATAAGCAGCAAAATCTTTTCTTTTTCGGTCAACATTTTTGAGAGAAAAATTTGATATTGTAATCGGAAAAAGCCGATATATGTCGCTAAAAAGAAAAGAGACAAAGAACGAGGCGCAAGCGAGCGCGACTCGTTTTTAGAATACGTGGACCGAAGCTTTATCTGGAAATGCTGGTATGCGCGAGTTTCGACTGAGTTCGCGTAATATTACGCTGAGCGAGAGGAATTGTAGATATTGTACACACAGCAGAAAGGGTGGGTGGGTACCCACCGATACATACACCCACACACTCACCTACACCTACACCTACACACACACACACGCACACACACACAAGAGGTGTAAATCCGACCGAGCAACCTCCACGCGGTACAACTTGGATGAAGCTAATGCCGGCGGTATTGTAACTTTCAAGTCTCATAACTCGAGATGAACCTATCGAAAAATTGTAAAATGCTATGGGACTTGTTTCTTCAATTTACTGCGCTCCTTACAAGCGCTTATATATGTATAGTACTCTGCGACATTCTGTATATACAATAAAAAAGATATTTGCATATAACTATCTACAAATTACAATTTATGCACATTTGTTAAATCGATATAATCAAAAGCTAACAATATAAAATGTTTTATGCAAATTGATGTAATGTAAAATTTATAAATAATATAAATATTTTCATAATACATTCTTTGTCTCAAAAGCATCGAAATGATAGATTTATATCGATAATATAGTAGGTTTCATCGTCCATTTTCAGACGCAACCATAATATATATTTTTTTCGTCTCTCCGATATATGCAAATGAGATATTTGTACTGAGGCGTCTTTTTCTAACGATATTCATTGGAATATCGTGATCAGATATGATAAATGTGAGATATGAATAATTTATCACTGGAAAAAGCAATTTACTTTCTGCTATAATTTAAAAAAATGTTGCTTTGTACATTTCACATTATTGAAATATTTTTCCTTACAAGGATTTCCTTCTAAGGCTATAGTTTATAGTAGTATAGTGAAAGCCGCAGCATAAATTTCACAGCATATGCTATCAAGTCGAAGCTTTTCAAATATTATATTATTTGTAGGCAACGGCAATGAAAGTAATTTTTTTAGGCACCAATAGACACCACATAGCCGGGTAGGCTATCGTATATTCGAAGCTTGGTGTCATCAAAAAAAATCGCCAGCGATCAGTATAATTTGCTCCAATAATTTGTTAGCTTTTGTCGCTATATGACATGCTACAATTATATAAGAATTATTGCAATATATAGCACACTTTCAAAATAAGAATCCTCTTATAACGTGTAAAAATCGGTTCAATGATTCATTTTATCTGGATTTTTATTCTTGTCAAATATGCCTTTTAGTTGAGACAGTCTTTATGATCTCTGAATTAAATTTCGTTTAAATTTCGCTTCCAGAATGCACATGCAAATCGTATCTGATGTAAAACATTTTTGAAAGTAACCAGCACACAAATTAAGATCGCTTCTCGAATTTTTTTTGAATAACCACCATACAAATTAGATCGACTCTAGATTTTTTTGAATAACCAGCACACGAATTAAATCGCCTCTGGAATACTTTTCGAATAGCCAGCATCAGAATTAAATCACCTCTGGGTTTTTCTTAAACCAGCATACGAATTAGATCGCCTCTGGATTTCTTTTTAATAATCAGCTCACGAATAGATCGCCTCTGAAATAAATATTTTAAATAACCAAAACGCACATGCAAACCGCATCTGATATGAAATATTTCTAAAAACAACCAGCCTACGAATAAATTGCCTCTGGATCTTTTTTGAATAATCAGCACACGAATTAAATCGCCTCTGGATTTTTTGTAAACCAGCACACAAATTAGATCGCCTCTGGATTTTTTTCAATAATCAGCACACGAATTAAATCGCCTCTGGGTTTTTTTAAACCAGCACACGAATTAGATCACCTCTGGATTTTTTTTTAATAATCAGCTCACGAATAGATCGCCTGAAATAAATATTTTAATAACCAGAGCGCACATGCAAAACGCATCTGGTATGAAACATTTCTAAAAACAACCAGCACACGAATTAAATCGCCTCTGGATTTTTTTTGAATAACCAGCACACGAATTAGATCGTCTCTGGAATTTTTTTTAATAATCAGCTCACGAATAAATCGCCTCTGAAATGAATATTTTAATAATCAGAGCGCACATGCAAACCGCATCTGGTAAAATATATAATCTGTATATATATATATATATATATATATATATATATATATATATATATATATAAAATCTCCAAAATATTGGGAAAAATCTTATGATATTGTTATATTGTTATGATATTGTTATATTATATATATTGTGACGTTGCCGTCCCGACGCGCGTCCATCCGCCCCGGAAATCTTCACGGGGCGCGAGCCGAGCGGCCGCGCCAGAAAAAGATTGCGAGAGCCGTATCGAAATCTCCGGAGAGACGAGCCATTATCCTTTTTCGCGCTAGTATTAATTATTTTTTTTGTATCATTTTTGTACGTCGGGCAACCCGCCGGAGGGAAACCAGAAGAGGCCCAAGAGGAATCATTACGACAGCCGATACGACAGCGTCGGAGGAACAGAGTCGCGGGTGGATTTTGCCCCCTGCAAATAACGGAGGGAAAACAGCCAAGAAACAGCTGTCTTGAGCCGGAATAACCGGACCGGATCGCCGCCACTCTCCAAGGACGGAGGACGAAGGACCAGCATCCGGAAGACCACGGATAACAGGGTCACCGAGATTCGGAATTTTAAATTATCGGGGCCGTTACGGCCCCCGATACGGCGTTGTCGCGGGGCGCAGTAATACCTCGCGTGTCGCGGCGCTATTGGCCGCGAATCGCGCGCAGAATTGACGCCGCTATCAACCCTGGATCGCGAGATCCAGGGAATCATTCTGGTGCGGGCGCTCTCGAAACGTAGTCGTCTTTTAAGAGTGTCTATTCGTTGTCGTCTTATCGTTGCCGTCGTTGTCGAGATCGAGAGGACGAAGCCGAGGAACATCCCCCTGGCTGCGGGAGCAAGTATCGGTGAGGTTGCCCATCGCTTATCTGTAAGCCACGTACGCGATTCCATCCGCGGACCGGCCGTTCTGTCGCCGTCGCCATTTTCGTGTCTCGTTGTCGCTCGGGCATTGTACCGAGCTCGCGATTTTCGTGTATTTCGGGCGACCGGAGACAAGCGACCGAGGCATCAAGGACGATCGTAACGTCGGCCGTAGCTGATAAGGAACCGTTCGTCTCTCTCCGGGATTCGGGGTGTCGTAAAACGCGTAGTGACCGGCTCTCGTATATCGACCACGTGCGCCGTAAATCGCGGGGAATGCGTTCGCTATCCGTGCTGTCGAAAAGAGTTGTCGAAACCGCGTAAAACATCCCCGCAATCGATCTCCGGGCAATTTTCGTCCGTAATTAGCGTGTATGTGAGCGTGTGACCGTGTGCGTGTGACGATGTGGCAAAAGTCGTGCTGTCTTTGTCGCGCTTGTTGCTTGTATGAATCGCGCATATTGTAAGGTATTTGTCGTACGTTTGAGTGTGTCGCGGTGCATAATAGATTACAGCGAATTAAGAAAGTGTCGAAATTCGAGGGTTTCGCGTAGATAGAAAGCGTTACGCTGAAACGAAGCGAAGTAGCGTCCGACGGCTATCGAATTCCGAGCGAATCGATCTTGCTCGTAGCAAGCGAGATTGTTCGTCTTCGCAAATCGCTTGATTACTATCGCTCAATTATTAGGCCTTACTTCAAACATAGTGCTGTCGATTAAAAGAGCGAGTAACAAAGAGAATAGATCGGTTAAATGCGTCCTCGAGGAGATTGTCGAAATTTCCGTTACGCTCTCGAAACGCCGTTCGGTCTCGCAAAGTCCGGCCATAAAAACGGGCCTGGAAGACGATAAATATCACCGCTTTCTTATGATCTCGATTTCGTATTGCTATTGTTATCACCGCTGTCGATCTGTTGTACGTTATTTCAAATTTTCGAATTTATGTTAAACTCAGATATATATTTCGTTAATTCAGTCTCGCTAATTTATGTCATTATTACTATTTCTTTCTAGAATTTGTTATTCCTTTCACTTTATATTCTTTTCTATTATATTTCTTTTATTTAAATAAATTTGTTACATTCTCTTTTATATTAAATTCGCGTAATTTTTTTATTTGAGTGTTCGTTTCTCGTGTGTGTTAAATTTCGTTGTGTTCGTCAATTTTCGTAATCACCGACAGCTTCGCATAAAATAATTCAATATCCTTTTCAACGGATCCTGCCCCTCTACCGTTAGGTGAGCTAGTCGGCCCGTGGCGAAACAGGCTAACGTTTTTCGCGTTATTCTGTCGTTTTAGCGAACTGATACGTGAAAGACCGTATCTGGCGCCCAACTTCGAGATCTCGAGACGGCCTTCGCTTCGCCGCGGCTCGCGCGAGAACACCCTCCATCTTAGTTCCTCCGAGCGCAAGTATCTCTATCCTTGTGTTTTTGACGGCGTTTTCGCTCCCCCTTTTACATCCTCCTCTCCAACACCCGAGGAGAATCGAAAAATTAAAAATAAAAAAATCGTCGCAATATATTAGGTGTACAACTTTGCTTCCGCCGTTTTTTTCCGAAATTCGAGGCTTTATTGTAAAAAACTGGTTATACATTTATGATTCAAAGTATTGTCCATCGCTGGCTATTACTTTCTCCCATCTTTCGGGCAGCGTACGAATCCCGCGTTGAAAAAACTGGTCATCTTTTGAAGCGATCCACGAATCGATCCAATTTCTTACTTCTTCATAAGACCGGAAGTGCTGGTCAGCCAGGCCGTGTGCCGTTGATCGAAACAAGTGATAGTCAGAGGGAGCAACGTCTGGAGAATACGGCGGGTGGGGTAGGACTTCCCATTTCAACGTTTCCAAGTATGTCTTGACCACTTTCGCAACATGGAGTCGAGCATTATCATGCTGCAAAATCACTTTATCGTGTCTCTCGTTGTATTGCGGCCGTTTGTCTTTCAATGCTCGGCTCAAACGCATTAATTGCGTTCGATAACGATCGCCTGTGATTGTTTCAGTCGACTTTAACAGCTCATAATACACTACGCCGAGCTGGTCCCACCAAATACAGAGCATGACCTTGGAGCCGTGAATATTCGGTTTGGCCGTCGACGTGGAAGCATGGCCGGGATATCCCCATGATTTTCTGCGCTTGGGGTTATCGTAATGAACCCATTTTTCGTCCCCAGTCACAATGCGATGCAGAAATCCCTTCCGTCTTTGCCTTTCAAGCAACTGTTCACAAGCAAACAAACGTCGTTCAACATCTCTCGGTTTCAACTCGTACGGCACCCAATTTCCTTGCTTCTGAATCATTCCCATGTTTGAGGCATTTTGAAATTGCTTGTTGAGTCACTCCCAATGATCGTGCCAATTCTTCTTGATTTTGACACGAGTCTTCATTAAGTAATGCCTCCAATTCTGCATCTTCGAAAACCTTTTCTCTTCCACCGCTATGCCGGTCTTCGACGTGAAAATCACCGTTCTTGAAGCGTTGAAACCACTCACGTTCTTTCACTAATAGCGGCCTCACCATAAGTATTTGAGAGCATTCGATGAGCCTCAGCCGCAGATTTCTTCATATTGAAGCAGAAAATTAAAACCTCCCGCAAATGAGAATTTGGCTCGTAAACTGACATTTTCAATCGAGAATAACTATGATGCAGACACAAATCGACTAATGTTTCTATGGGGTTATGTTGACAGATGCCCAAATTTATTGCATGACGTCTATGATCTATTTATTTCGACCACTACTTACCGCTAAAGTCATCTATAAGAAAACGGCGGAAGCAAAGTTGTACACCTAATATATATATATATATATATATATATATATATATATATATATATATATATATATATGGGACATTCCACGTCAACGCGAACGCTCAAAAAATAGATTTTGATTTTACCTAGCGCAATCGATAGTACTCTTTCAAAAAACAATCCCCTAATTTTTTCAGATTTTTTCACCCATACCATGACTGTCTATGGCGGTCATAAAATTGGCATTTTTGCTTTGCCTACAAACTTCAAAATTTTTTAGGAAAATGAATGCTGATAAAGTAAATTTTTGAAAATACATATCAGTTAGGTTTTTTTCCGTAGATTACGAAAAAAATATTTTTGAAATTTTTGGGGGTTGTTTTTACCCTTTTTTGAGGGTTAAAAGTTTAAAATCAAGATTTCGGAGAGTATGCCGTTATTTAAAGAAAATTTTTTTTTATTTGCTTCCTTTTCTCATCCCTTTTCGAATAGTTAAAGGCTCATGATGGGCACTGCCCGGGAACTACTCCAAAAGAAGGGTTAAAGGCCAACAACCATAAAAACACCCTTGTATCTTCGAGCACGAGACAACAAAAGTTGAGTTTGGAGTGTATTCCTATGTTTTTGCGGTTGCTAATTACGAATCTGAAGTCGGATTAAAAAAAAAACAAAATGGCGGATCCAAGATGGCGACCAACTTTTCAGAAACAATCAAATTTTTAAATTTAAAAAATACTATCGTATTCTACGGAAAATTTTAAGTTCGAAACGTATTTTTCAAAATTTTTTTAAAGCCACTATTTTCGAGAAAAAATTCATGAAATACTAATTTTTCTAATACACGTATTTATATAGGACGATCGTCTTAATTCTTTTACAGCCAGGTTAGGATGCTTCATAATGGAAAATAATCATCTTTCTTAAAGTTTTTGGGGTCGCTGATTACGAATCTGAAGTTGGATTTCAAAAAAACAAAATGGCGGATTCAATATGGCGACCAACTTTGCGAAAACAATCGAAATTTTTAAATTAAAAAAATACCATTTTATTTTATGAAAATTTTTAAGTGAAAACTTATTTAAAGAAAGTATAAGTATTAATGTGTAAGTTATAATCTATAAGCTGTAA
Organism: Camponotus pennsylvanicus; assembly: GCA_023638675.1. Classification (NCBI taxonomy): domain Eukaryota; kingdom Metazoa; phylum Arthropoda; class Insecta; order Hymenoptera; family Formicidae; genus Camponotus; species Camponotus pennsylvanicus. Next base: position 29,817 of record JALHBL010000137.1, read on the forward strand.
GGTACAAACATGTATTTAGTATATTTGTGACTTTTAAAGTTTCTGACTTTTACACGAGTGATACCGGATTGACCACATTCGCCAATTGGCCAATTCAAAATAGGACTCTCTGATTGGTTAATAGTTGCTGGTTACCCTAGGCATAGGTCGATATAATTGGCTGTGGTCAATCCGAACGTGGTCAAACTGGACGCTCCCCTTTTACACACATACATGTGACTTTTAAAGTTTCATCAATACAGATATACGTAGTACATGCTTGTACTATATGACTTATTTCTTACAGCTCCGTTTTGTGCCAACGCCCTGAAGCTGCGTTACATTGATGCTATTAACGTAAGGGCTTCGAACTTGGAATGTACGTACTTTAAGTTCTAAGGCTGTGGCTACCTAGCTTCGCATTCTTTATAGTTTCTATTAATAATAAAAAATTGAAAGTAGTGCATTTAAAGTAAATATGTTTTCATACATTGTTTTCAACGAGCAATCGAGTGATACAAAAATGACATAATCAGTTCAGCTACAGGTCAGCGTGGTAGAGCATTTTATAAGCAGTCTAATAGTATCTATACTATCCAAATAGACTTTTTACGTACAGTGAATTCAAAATTCTTTGAACATTAGATAATCTACAATGTCGGATCTAAAATCAAAACTGCATTTCGATAGATGTTTCAACCCATTTAAGCTTGATAATCATTTCAAACGAGAAAGCTTGCGTAAACCATCTGCGACTGCAAAGTCAATTTTTCCACATTTAACGGATGCTCACTACTTATGTAGCACATGTAGGAAAAAATTGCATCCTTGCGTGAAAAAAATTATCGGAATGTCACTTCTTCTGCTGCAGTTGTTGAGCAAGGTAATTTTTAAATATTTTTAAACGTTTAGTAGTTTAAACACCTAAATTAATTTTCCATTAAAATTTTGTAATCACTGAAATTATGTTTGGAATTACTTATTAACTTAATTAAAACAAACGCTTAGTAACTGATTTTATATTTCTTGCTTAAAAGTAATTAAAAATTAAATAAGGTGTCAAAAATATTCTACTTTCTAATAATTGATTTTAGGTGGCCTAGCTCTTTTTCAGACGTGTAATTGCAAAAAATAATAATAATTGCAAATGAAAATTTAGAATAAGTAAAAATTTTATTGCAAAATATTTTTTGAATTTTAAATAAAAATAATGTAATTCAAATTTCTTACTTATGTTTTAAAAGAATATGACTTAAAATAAATTTTATCATCAAATAATTATTTATTTTCAATTTATTCACATTTTTATAAACTTAAATAACATATTTAGCACTTATTATAAACAATAAATTATAAAAAAAAATAAGATTTTCAATTGTTAAGTTTAGGTTATCATTAAACTACTCTTTCTACAGTTTACAAGTTTCTAATTTATTTTTTAATTACTTTCTTAAAATTAGTAATTGAAAAGTTAGGTAATATTAATTCATTCATACAGCCCTTATTTAAACACATTGGTTTTAATTATGACTGCATCAAATTCAATAATAATTACAGATATTATTAGTCAAAACACAATAACTAGCAATGAAAGCTCTGGAAGTAAATTGACTGCAACAGATATTCTTGACCTTTTGGAAGCTGATATTGAAGATGATGGGGTTGATATAGTATTACCACCAAAACTCATTAGCGAGTCTGTACAGTTACTAAACAATATGAAACTAGTATTCCATAATAAAACATGTACATACAATCAAAAATTAAAGTTGCTTAGTCTTTTACCAAGTCATTGGACCATTGAAACTATTCAAGAACACTTTGATGTAACCATATTTATGATTAGAAAAGCTAGAACCTGTCTTAAAGAAAATGGAATTTTATCTTCTCCCATTGGTAAAAGAGGTATATAAATCATTTGTTTAGGTTTTTATTCTGAAATAATATTTTGACATTTGGTTTTTTTTCTTGTTTGAACTCACTTTTTAAATGTATCTATATGTTAATATATTTTTAGAGAAAAATACTTCTATTTGCGTAAAATTTAAAATTTTATGATGTTTTAGCTTTAATAATGGTAACCTAGCTATAAAAAAAATTTCTTAATATTTTGAAAAACACAAACGTTAAATATAATAATTTTTCTTTCTTTTTGAGGGTTAATTACCATTATTTAACCTGAAGCTTAAAGAAAAAGCCATTTACTTGAATACTAAATACTTTGATGCGATTTTGTTTCTTGAGAATCCCTCTCTATTAAGTAAACTATTAGGCAACTTTTTAAATATGGTAATTTAATATTACACATATACTGCAAAACTGTAATACACCTTATCCATTAAAATTTTTACAGGCAAAAGTTTAGATGCAGATACAGTTACACTTGTAAAACAGTTTTATAGCAGAAACGATGTTTCTGCAACTATGCCTGGAGTAAAGGATGTTGTAAGTTTGTGCACAGAGAACGGTAAAAGACAGAAAGTGCAAAAACAACTCTTGTTATTAAATTTAAAGGAGATATATGTTTATTTTAAAGATGAACACCCTGATGTGCGTGTTGGGTTTAGCAAATTTGCAAGTCTGAGACCAAAGCAATGCGTATTAGCAGGTAGCAGTGGTACTCACAGTATTTGCGTCTGTCCATACCACCAAAATCTCAAATTAATGATAACAGGTTAGTGTAAAAATGAAATGCGAGTACATATAATATCCGAATACTTCGTTATTAAATTACGAAATTTTATTTTCAATGCTGTACTCATCAGGGATTTTGATATTTACAGATTCTCAGCTGTCAAAAAGAACAGAAAATAAAAATTATCATTTACCTTCTTATAAAGAATGCATCAAGCTCATCGTTTGCGATGAATCACATGAAGAGTGCTATTTTACGTCCTGTAATCAATGTCCAGGTGTTGAAAAGTTAAAACTTTATTTAGAAGAGATTTGAGAACAGCACAGAAAAAATTCAGTATAAGCAGTGGGTGCTGCAACCAAGGGCTACTTTAGAGTCCTTGACGAATGACGCATGTGAGTTCGTAGACATTTTGTGAGTTTCAGAAATTTTGCCACATGCTTTTATAGCTGCAAAACAGTCTCAGTACTCACGGCTTGTAAAAGAAAAACTCTTGTTGGGTGAGTTCATTGTTTTAGCGGATTTTGCGGAAAACTACGCATTTAACGTGCAAAATGCTGCTCCAGGATTTCACTGGAATAATGATCAGGCGACAATATACAACGTTGTAGTATATTTCAAGGGTGATGATTCGTCAAATCATTGTAGTATAGCCGTTATTTCAGACTGTTTGCACCATGATGCAGTTTCTGTCTACGCATACCATAATATAGTAATAAAATATTTAAAAGAAAAGTGATACAGTGAATAAAATTTATTATTTCACGGATGGTGCTCCACAGCAATACAAAAATTACAAAAATGTAATTAACTTGGCCAATCATAAAAACGATTATGGTGTAAATGCGGAGTGGCATTTTTTTCCTACTGCCCATGGAAAAGGTCCCTGTGACGGTTTAGGAGCTACGGTGAAACGTAGTGCTGTGCGAGCTAGTCTCCAGTCAACGAATGTGATTTTAACAGCCAATGATCTGTTCAAATGGTTAAAAGATACTCCAAGATTACCAAATATTCATTTCGAATATTTGGACTCGAAAGTTTATGATCTAATGAAGAAAAAGCTCAACAAGAGATTTACAAATAATTGTAGGATTAAATCTCTTCAGCAAAAGCATTGCCTAATCCTTTTAGAAAATGGCAACGTGCGTGCAAAAACATATTCTGAGTCAGAATTTTATAAAGATTTTAAAATTTTGTAGTTTTTTTTTCCAGTTCAGGTATTAGTTGTATTATTTACTTATCTGTAAATCTATTAAAATATTGATTTTTATTTATTATAAAATGCTAATAAACTTCTCTTTTCGTTTAATTGACTAATAATAAAAATCTTACATTTTTTAGCAAAATATGTCTTGCTTATTTTTCTTACGCACATACTATGAATATTTTTTATTAACAATTCAACATAACTAATAAATTCAATTTTGAAAAATAGATGGCCGCCATATTGGTCCGATATTTTATAGTTACAGTTTACAAATCTAACTTTAAATTCGTAATTGGCGATCCAAAAATTACTAATTTGACAAACAGTTATAGAAATGAATCTTTCTAACTTAGCCAGAAATAAACTGACAGAATCGTATAGCATAGGTACATGTATTATTAATATTGGATATAAATAATTATTTTCTATGTAATGGCGGCTTTAATAAAAAATTTACAATGGACACTTTTTACGTAGAATTTTAAGTAGAATACGATGGTATTTTTTAAATTAAAAATTTCGATTGTTTTCGCAAAGTTGGTCGCCATATTGAATCCGCCATTTTGTTTTTTGAAATCCAACTTCAGATTCGTAATCAGCGACCCCAAAAACTTTAAGAAAAATGATTATTTTCCATTATGAAGCATCCTAACCTGGCTGTAAAAGAATTAAGACGATCGTCCTATATAAATACGTGTATTAGAAAAATTAGTATTTCATGAATTTTTTCTCGAAAATAGTGGCTTTAAAAAAATTTTGAAAAATACGTTTCGAACTTAAAATTTTCCGTAGAATACGATAGTATTTTTTAAATTTAAAAATTTGATTGTTTCTGAAAAGTTGGTCGCCATCTTGGATCCGCCATTTTGTTTTTTTTTTAATCCGACCAGATTCGTAATTAGCAACCGCAAAAACATAGGAATACACTCCAAACTCAACTTTTGTTGTCTCGTGCTCGAAGATACAAGGGTGTTTTTATGGTTGTTGGCCTTTAACCCTTCTTTTGGAGTAGTTCCCGGGCAGTGCCCATCATAAGCCTTTAACTATTCGAAAAGGGATGAGAAAAGGAAGCAAATAAAAAAAAAATTTTTTTTTAAATAACGGCATACTCTCCGAAATCTTGATTTTAAACTTTTAACCCTCAAAAAAGGGGTAAAAACAACCCCCAAAAATTTCAAAAATATTTTTTTCGTAATCTACGGGAAAAAACCTAACTGATATGTATTTTCAAAAATTTACTTTATCAGCATTCATTTTCCTAAAAAATTTTGAAGTTTGTAGGCAAAGCAAAAATGCCAATTTTATGACCGCCATAGACAGTCATGGTATGGGTGAAAAAATCTGAAAAAATTAGGGGATTGTTTTTTGAAAGAGTACTATCGATTGCGCTAGGTAAAATCAAAATCTATTTTTTGAGCGTTCGCGTTGACGTGGAATGTCCCAATATATATATATATATATATATATATATATAATATATATACAGGGTGTTCAAAAAGTCCCGGACCGGTCGAATATTTCATAAACTATGCACTTTAGAAAGAAATATTTTAGACAAAAGTTGTATGGCTTGAAGGGGGCCATAAGATGGTGTCATTGGTTTGACCTTGGAGAGTCATTTGAAGGTCACGTGAAGGTCACCGTCAATTTCTTAAATGGAACCTCCTGTTTTCTATTGCATATTCTTGTAGCTTATCTCGAGGGCTTTCCAAAACACTATAATAAAATATCTTTTCTTCAAGTACTTTTTGAGTTATAAGGCTTGAAATAATTTCTTAATTTTAATAAACTGTAAAATATCTTGTAAAATATTCATTTTTCAATTACCTCACCTTAATACTTTTCTATACAAAATAATGAGAGGAATTAATTGGTGTAAAGAAAACACATAGTTGTTTCGAAAAAAAAATATGTAATTTGCAATTAACAATTAATTTTTTCTTAAAAATAACTGTGTTTTCTTTACACCAATTGATTCCTCTCATTATTTTGTACATAAAAGTATTAAGGTGAGGTAATCGAAAAATGAATATTTTACAAGATATTTTACGGTTAATGTAAAATTAAGAAATTATTTCAAGCCTTATAACTCAAAAAGTACTTGAAGGAAAGATATTTTATTATAGTGTTTTGGAAAGCCCTCGAGATAAGCTACAAGAATATGCAATGACAAATAGTAGGTTCTATTTAAGAAATTGAAGGTGACTTTCATGTAACCTTCAAATAACTCTCCAAGGTCAAACCAATGACACCATCTTTGGCCCCTTCAAGCCATACACTTTGTCTAAACATTTCTTTCTAAAGTGCATAGTTTATGAAATATCGACCGGTCGGGACTTTTTGAACACCCTGTATATATATATATATATATATATATATATATATACATATATATATAATCTCCAAAATATTGGAAAGTCTTATGATATTGTTATATTTTGGATATACATACGTACATTTAGAAATAGCCAAATGTTATTTTTTTTAGAAATGCACAGCTAACATTAGCAATATTGTGAAATTGTGTTCAAATATATATAAAAGGGACAGATATGCATCTGTACGTTATATGCTTAGCGAGATAAGCGTATGAGATGATAAATAATAGAACATAAACAATATTTTATTTTAAAACAATAAACACATTGCAAATTTGCTATTTTTCATATTACATACATATATAGATTTATCTATGTGTGTGTGTTTGTACGCATATTTACATTATAAATATATCAATATCTATTTTTCTATGTGAAAAGACGCATATTATTTATTAGCTCTTGATTATGAAAAGATAACAAATAATATGTAATCTTTTTCATAAAAAAGTAGATATTTATATATTTGTAACATAAATGTTTGCATGTACGCACGCACGCGCGCGCGCACACATATATGTATATTTTTTTAAATTCCAAAATATTTGAAAAAATGTGCTATTTACATATTTTGGATATGGAGATATAGAATGAGCCCCTCCATCGCCCATTCCTGTGAGAACGCAACCAATATGTTTTTCTTCGTCTCTCCAATTGTAATTTTTAAATGATATTGAGAAGTATATTTTTTCAATACTTTCTTATGAGTATGACGAGAATATAATTTTTTATTATATATAATATATATATTCTCTGGTAATATATTGTCAACTATATCGAAAACAATTTGCAGATTGTAACTTATAGAAAGTTGCAGAATAATATCTACAATAGGTATCTCCTATATACAATATGATGTTTTTTATTGATTTGTCTCGAACAATATAAGAGCTTCTAAATACGATAAATGAATTTTTACATATTATATATAATTGTTTAATATAACATTTTATACAATTGTATTATATGTTATTTTCTATTATAGAATATAATTTTTATAATACTGGAAGAGACATCAATTTATTACTTTCTACAATTTTGTAAAAGTGTTCTCTCATGCATTGTACGTCCTTGGAGTATTTTTGTTCGCAAGGATTGCCTCCTAAAGCTATAGTAGTGGCGAAAGCTGCAGCATAAATTCCACAACATATAGCATCAGGTTGTGTTTCAACCTTTTCAAAAATTATATCACTACCTTATTGTAGGATAACGAAGATGTATGTAATTTTTCTCTTTAGTTACCAACTTATCATATGTACAGTTGGGTAGACTGTCATATACGCGAAGTTTCGTACCGTTAAAGAAAATACATCGCCAATGATCACTACAATTTCCCCCAATGATTTGCAAGCTTTTGTCATTATGACTTGCTTCGATTATTTCAGGAAATTCTAAATATAGAACACTTTGTGTTTCAAAATCAGAAGTATCTCTTACGACGCGTAAAAATATATCCAATGATTCGTCGTTTAATTTGCTGTCTATAGGCAAGACATTACTCATTACCAAATAAAGAGGAGCAAATGTATCATCTAGAATTTTTCTACGTCTTGCTATATCATCTTTAGTTATATTTTCTTTGTTACTTGAGTAACCTATAATGATGCAATCATTATCTTGCTCTTTATTCAGAACAATAACATCAGTATCAGTTACTGTTATATTCACTGGCGAAACATTCGATTTAAATCGTTTGCTCTGCTGTATGCCATTTTCATTTTCTATTACATTTCGTCTACTTGTTCGACTAAGTGTTTTTTTTGCTGCTTCCTCTTTAGCTTCTACGATATATCTTGGATTTCTGATTGGCATGTGTATTATGACGGCTATCCAAGATTTCTGGAAGCATGCATTCATAATAAAAACGTGTTAGAAAAGGCAGCATTTGATTTTTCCAGAACTCGTTATCTATACTAATCCGCAATGTTTTCATGCTTTTCGGCGTCCAAACAGCAAAAATACAATATTCTCGCTGTGTTATGTTTAATTGGCCTTGAATTTAAAAAAAATATCGGTGATTTCGATTCATTTCATGTGGATTCTTTTTATCAAATATATTTTTCAAAGAAGGCAATGTCTCTACGGCTTTTTCAGCTGTCAAATACTCAGCCGATAGAGGACATTTGATTTCCACAAGACCATTTTCCTCAATAACTCCATCAGGGGAAGCACCCAAGAATGGATTTTTAGTATCAATAAACAAACCGCAATGTTTTATCTCTTTATTTAATTTCATGGCCAATTCTTGCCTTGCAATTTCCTCGTTATCACGACCATATCTCAAAGCTGCAGTATCAATAGATGGAGGATATAAAATGTTTTTTACAGTCGCTGCGCAAGACGTTGTCGGTCTCATGCGACATACGGTTCCAAAGTTGGATGCCGTCAACATTTCACGTCTCAACAATAACCATAATTCTGACTCATTTTGATTTCTGGTATCAAATTCAATATTTTGCCAATTTCTCCCATTTTCGAACAATTTCTCTAAATGATTTTGTCGAAGCTGCTCGAACACATCGGATGGAAGATCCGGTTTTTGCGACTGCGGACCGTAATAACGAGCTGTTCCTGATTCTCGTTTGAATTTTTTTGCCTTCCTTGTGTTTCTCGAGATTCTCTGGTTTTCGCAACTTTTATTTGTTGTCGCTTTTCCAGATTCTCGACAATAGGCGGAATAGTTTTACACATATTTTTATGTACTTGTGTAAGTACTTGTTGTGTATTATATTGCAGAACTGCTCCTGCAATTCTAGCATTGTAAGAGCCTCGTTTACCAAAATTGATACGTTTACCGCCAATTAGTTTGCAGATTATCGAGTTGAATGATTCTGCAGGGTTATTCGTTAAATTTAATAATAGGCTGTCAGAATAAGTACTTAAATACATGATAGCACTTTCTATTTTTGGATAGAAACCGTGTAATTTTAGAAATGGTACATAATTTTTCTTGATTTCATCACATTTCCTTTTACATATACGGCCACGTGCTTCACATCGCTTATGTTCGCCAAAGATATGGCTAGGAATGTTTAATATGTCTTTTTGCAATTCTATGGCCTGACAATGTTGAGGTTGTCTTTCTTCTCTTCGTAAAGTAGCTGCATCTATTACTTCTTTTCGTATGTTTAAAATATTATTTTTTATTACATTTCGCATCTCTACAAAGCCACGCTGTCTATGCATTTTTGGTTGTTATCTCAGTTACAGCTTTTAGCTTTTTGCATAAATTGCGAAGCAAATAATTAGTACATTCAATTTTTTTTACGGTTACCATATGTTCACGATATGGTTTATTATCAACAATGGCCTGATATACGCTACTGTCACCATCAGCAACTACTATTTTATAAATTAGTCCATGCATTTCGAGACTACATTTAAAACCTTCCGCTATGACGTCGCTCTCCATGCTTGTGGAGCTTGCGTTGCGATCAAAATTTTTGTAGCATTTATGAGCTCTTGGTTGAATACCTTTTCGCTCTGCTACATCACATAGTGCGCAGAATTTATTGCGGATCCCAACGAAGAGAATTTTTCCTGTGCGAACCAATTATGGCTCCAATACCGGAAAGAGAATCGTAGGCGGTGCCGTACGATCTCTTCATCCAACTACCATCCGCTACAACTGTTATACAGGGCGATCCTGAAAAACGATATGTCTGTAAAATGACGTATTCCTGACACCATTCTAAGACAATTTTTCCTTTACCAAAATTTGATTTGAAGCGTAGTTTTTGAATTATAAGCAAAAATAGTTAGTAATCACGCGTCGAGTACAGAAGGCAGGCAGGAGCGGCGCGGCGTGCCGCGAGCGCGGGCGCAGCTGACCGCCCGACGGGTGATTACCACCACATGAGTCGCTAACTATTTTATCTTATAACATAAAATTATGCTTTAAATAAAATTTTGGTAAAGAAGAAAATGTCTTAGAATTACGTCAGAAATACGTGTTCCTTAAAATAACGTTATTTTAATAATGAAAAGTTGTTCCGGATCGCCGGCCGTCCGACGTTGCAATCAGCTGATTGCTACACGCGATGTGTGTATGGCGGAGTGTGTGCGTAAGAGAGAGAAAGAGAGAGAGAGGGAGGGTAGGAGGGACAGACATTCATACACACGCACGCACTTTTTTTCTCGCTCTCTTTCTCTCTTTTACGCAACACTCATACACTCTCTCATTCAGTCCCTCACTCACACTCTCTCGGTCACTCACTCACTCACTCACCTGCTTACTCACTTGCTCACTCACCTTGTAGCAGCGTAGCGAATCTTCATGCTATGTATTGTTGTTATCTGCTGCACGGTTATGATTGCTAGAGATGCGCGTCACATCGAAATTTTTTCGATTATTAGTCTCACACTCGATTGACACAATCAAGAGACACGGTAGTGTCTTTGCTAAGTTCGCGTAAGCAACAAGACGCGCGCCGTGTATCTTTACGCGAGTCGGATAGATGAGAGCACTCGATATTTTTAGTTCACATATATTCGCTGAACGGATCGAGTTCTTACTAGGCTTAATCGATAGCCTGAGTTTGATTTATATAATGAAAGTGTCTTTAGTTTTGCTGTACGTATATTATGAACGGAGCTATTATGACGTAAAGTCGAATTATGAAAAATTTTCATTAAGAAACGTCTCCCTTGTCATCGTCATCGTCGCCCAAATCTCCAGCCAATGAGGAAGCGCAAAAGTTGTACGGTTGGCGCATTCGACATAAGATTGCGCTAGCGGCGCTCCGTGATATTACTGTTCGCTCGGTTTTGACAGGTAGGTTAAGTTTGCCAGAGTGCATTTATAATAAATAAATATAAAGGTTAACTTCGCGTAAATAAACTCAATCAACAACTGTCCGGCTCGCGTATAGATTAATTAATAATTAATAGTTTAATCAGGTAAGAAATAAATAAATCATTATTGCATATGCAGAGATAACTGATATAATCTTTACAAATAACGATGCGTTGAAAACTAGCAAAAATTGTATTTATTTAGGTACATTCAATTATATATAAATAAATATATTTATTTATATACACTTGAATATACTTATATACAATTCTTGCTAGTTTTCAACGAACCAACTTATTTATAAAGATGCATGTATTATATAAAATAAGTTATCTTGCGTGTGCAATAATTCAGAAAGTATATATATATAGTCACTTCTTCATAATATAAGCTTCTTTACACGCAAACTGTTCTTGCAGTATTTAAATTAGATTAATAATGTTGAATCTTTACACGCAAACTGTTCTTGCAGTATTTAAATTAGATTAATAATGTTGAATCTTTACACGCAAACTGTTCTTGCAGTATTTAAATTAGATTAATAATGTTGAATCCTATCTGTATTAGTACATATGTTCTTAAATCATTATTGCGTATGCAAGATAAAATATATAATACATGCATCTTTAAGAATAACTTGGTTCGTTGAAAAAGAGTTTCATAATTTCCTAAATATAATTCTTGCTATTTTTCAACGAACCAAGTTATTCTTAATAAAGATGCATGTGTTATACGTTATCTTACATTTGCAATAATGATTTAAGAGCATATGTATATATTAATGCAGATAGAATTCAACATTATTAATCTAATTTAAATATTGCAGGAAGAGTTTGCTTATAAAGAAGTTTACATAAAGAAGTGTCTATATACTTTGTGAATAGTTCAGTCAAGTGAGAAATAAATCATTACTACGTATGCTCTTGAATCATTATTGCGTATGCAAGATAATGTACTCATTGAAAACTAGCAAAAATCTTCACAAACAACTTGGTTCGATGAAATCTTTTTTTCAATGAACCAAGTTATTCTTAAAGATGCAGATATTACAAAAGTTATCTTGCATATGCAATAATAATTTAAGAGCATATGTATATATTAATGCAGATAGAGTTCAATACTATTAATCTAATTTAAATATTGCAGGAAGAGTTTGCTTATAAAGAAGTTTACATAAAGAAGTGGCTATATACTTTGTGCATAGTTCAATCAGGTAAGAAATAAATCATTAAAACACATGTTCTTGGATAATTATTGCGTATACAAGATAACTTTTGTAATACGTGTATCTTTAAGAATAACTTGATTTGTTGAAATCTTTTTCAACGAATCAAGTTATTCTTAAAGATACACGTATTACAAAAGTTATCTTGCATACGCAATAATTATCCAAGAACATGTGTTTTAATGATTTATTTCTTACCTGATTGAACTATGCACAAAGTATATAGCCACTTCTTTATGTAAACTTCTTTATAAGCAAACTCTTCCTGCAATATTTAAATTAGATTAATAGTATTGAACTCTATCTGCATTAATATATACATATGCTCTTAAATTATTATTGCATATGCAAGATAACTTTTGTAATACCTGCATCTTTAAGAATAACTTGGTTCGTTGAAAAAGATTTCATCGAACCAAGTTATTTGTGAAAATTCTTGCTAGTTTTCAATGAGTACATTATCTTGCATACGCAATAATGATTCAAGAGCATACATATTAATGATTTATTTCTCACTTGACTGAACTATTCACAAAGTATATAGCCACTTCTTTATGTAAACTTCTTTATAAGCAAACTCTTCCTGCAATATTTAAATTAGATTAATAGTATTGAACTCTATCTGCATTAATATATACATATGCTCTTAAATTATTATTGCATATGCAAGATAACTTTTGTAATACCTGCATCTTTAAGAATAACTTGGTTCGTTGAAAAAGATTTCATCGAACCAAGTTATTTGTGAAAATTCTTGCTAGTTTTCAATGAGTACATTATCTTGCATACGCAATAATGATTCAAGAGCATACATATTAATGATTTATTTCTCACTTGACTGAACTATTCACAAAGTATATAGCCACTTCTTTATGTAAACTTCTTTATAAGCAAACTCTTCCTGCAATATTTAAATTAGATTAATAATATTGAATTCTATCTGCATTAATATATACATATGCTCTTAAATCATTATTGCAAATGTAAGATAACGTATAACACATGCATCTTTATTAAGAATAACTTGGTTCGTTGAAAAATAGCAAGAATTATATTTAGGAAATTATGACTCTTTTTCAACGAACCAAGTTATTCTTAAAGATGCATGTATTATATATAGTACAAAAAAGAGTGATATCCTTAAAAAAATTACCCTTTTAAAAAAAAGGTAAAAAAAAGTGCTAAGTCCGCGTAAAAAACAGTATATGAATTTGCAAAATAGTGTATTATTAACTCTAAAAAACTACTGTAAAAAACCTCTCTCCAAAATAGGATTATTTTAATCTACAAAATAGTTATTTTAATCTGCACAAAATAGTGTTATTTTAAACCGTAAAAAACTGTTCTACAAATTATTTTAATTTTGTGTAAAATATATCCTACAAAAATAATGATATCAAAAAAATTGTGCTAAGTGAAAATAAAAACTTATAAAAATATTTTAACCAAAAAAAGTTATACAAAATAGTTGTTTTAATTTTCTACATTATATCCTAGAAATATAATGATATCCAAAAATTACGCTAATTGAAAATAAAAACTTAAAATATTTTAACTAAAAAAGATTGTACAAAATAATTGTTTTCATTTCCTACAAATAATATTAAAATGTTGCGCCGACTGAATAAAAATTTTCACTATAAAATATACATTTCTTTTTTATTTCCAATATTAAAAGGAAAATGATATTAAATGAATTGTAATATATCTATTATAAAAAATCGTTGAAAATATGAACAATCATATACATTGCAATAATCATATGCATATATCCTGGTTTAATTAAAAAAAAAAAAAAAGAAAATGATAATACAAAATACAAAATTAAAAATTATTTAAAAAATTAAAAATTAGAAATTAATAAAAAAAAATAAAAATTTATATAAAAATTAAAAATTAATACATATAAAAAAATTTTAGTTAAAAAACTTAGCGCTGCTACGCTGAATAATGTGCTAATGAAATTAGATTGAATTATAATTAAAAAGAATTTAATGAAAATCATTATAATTAAAATTACATTATTCTTGCGATTGACTTAAATCTTCGCATCGTGAATGCAATAATTTCGAAAACGTAATAACGTACAACACATGCTTTTTAAAATAATAATTATTTATTATAATTAGAAAGTTATTATTTATAATAAATAATTAATTTTTTAAGTATGTCATTATACGTTTCATGTTTTCTACCGCATTCGCAATGCGAAGGTTTTAGCCGATCGTTCGTCTTATCTCGCGTCAATCACGCGCCACGCGCAAGTCGTTTGTTAGATGTCGCGTGTCGCGTTTCTGGCAACATAACTCTTGTGGTCGCGCAGTCTCCGCGGTCCGTCGCTTCGCGTCGAGTCATGTGCTGTTTGCATTCGCGTTTCTTTGAAAGTAATTTTTGGTGTCGATAAATCAATAATGAGTGAATAAACAGTAAACTCGTTATCGTGTAATCTGTATTGTGTCAATCGAGTGTGAGACTAATAATCGAAAAAATTTCGATGTGTCGCGCATCTCTAGCAATCATAACCGTGCAGCAGATAACAACAATACATAGCATGAAGATTCGCTACGCTGCTACAAGGTGAGTGAGCAAGTGAGTAAGCAGGTGAGTGAGTGAGTGAGTGACCGAGAGAGTGTGAGTGAGGGACTGAATGAGAGAGTGTATGAGTGTTGCGTAAAAGAGAGAAAGAGAGCGAGAAAAAAAGTGCGTGCGTGTGTATGAATGTCTGTCCCTCCTACCCTCCCTCTCTCTCTCTTTCTCTCTCTTACGCACACACTCCGCCATACACACATCGCGTGTAGCAATCAGCTGATTGCAACGTCGGACAGCCGGCGATCCGGAACAACTTTTCATTATTTAAATAACGTTATTTTAAGGAACACGTATTTCTGACGTAATTCTAAGACATTTTCTTCTTTACCAAAATTTTATTTAAAGCATAATTTTATGTTATAAGATAAAATAGTTAGCGACTCATGTGGTGGTAATCACCCGTCGGGCGGTCAGCTGCGCCCGCGCTCGCGGCACGCCGCGCCGCTCCTGCCTGCCTTCTGTACTCGACGCGTGATTACTAACTATTTTTGCTTATAATTCAAAAACTACGCTTCAAATCAAATTTTGGTAAAGGAAAAATTGTCTTAGAATGGTGTCAGGAATACGTCATTTTACAGACATATCGTTTTTCAGGATCGCCCTGTATACGGAATACCGTTTATAACTTCATTTTTTTCAATAGCAAGTTGCTTCTCAACTTCGCCAGCCGTTTTCATATTTTGCATGGCTGTTTCTTGAAATTCATCTACTAAATTTTCTCTGTATTTAACATAAGTCGGCTCAGACATGCTAGGAATATTTATAGCTGCACACAGCTCTTCGAGCTGGGAATAACCTATTCCCACTGTAATACTTCCTGCTACAGCAGCTGTATTAATATCTAATGTTTCTGGTTTCGTGGGTTCAGACCAAATGTTGGCTTCATAATGGCACATTTGGCATTTGAAGAAGAACTGCGTCATGAACCCACGGCGACGAGAATTTATGAGTTTCCAATCTTTAAATTGGCACTCTATTCCTCGTGCATGATTATCAAATGTTCTGTGGATTTCATTCCACATAAAAGAAATATCGACAATGCGACGGCCTTCGGGCAAGTTTTCTTGAATACAAGAAGTATCTAAAAGGGCTTTATTATCGATAACAAATGTGTTGTTATCAACGCAGTTGTCAACATTTTCATAATACATACCTGTATCTGAAGTTGGCTCCAGGAATTGAATAGTTTGAGTACTAACTTTTGAATCTATCGTATCAGGAAGAAATTCTACTGATTTTTGAAAATCGATGGATTTAGCGTTAGTACCCTTCATGCTCCTGAAGCCATTTGTTTTTCCAATTAGCTTCAATAATTGTCGCCTGCAAAAAAATTTGTACAATATTATTATAAAAATAATGTTATTTACCTCAATGTTATCTTAAAAGAAATAAAATCTCTGAAAAATAAGTGCAGTCCTTTGCTTATAAAATTATTACTGAAAAACTATGACACAAAAAATTATGTTCAGATAACAGAAATATCATATTTTCTAGTAAATTAAGGCGTACATGCAAACTACATCTGGTTTGAAACATTTCTTAAAATAACCACCAATAGATCGCCTCTGGATTTATATATTTTTTAATAACCAGCGCACGAACAGATCGCCTCTGGATTTATATATTTTTTAATAACCAGCGCACGAACAGATCGCCTCTGGATTTATATATTTTTTAATAACCAGCGCACGAACAGATCGCCTCTGGATTTATATATTTTTTAATAACCAGCGCACGAACAGATCGCCTCTGGATTTATATATTTCTTTAACTAGAACGCACAAGCAAACCACATCTGAAATAAATATATTTTACGAGCCAGCTCACGAATAGACCGCCTCTGGCACTACTATAAAAAATGCATATATAATCATTTTTTAATAAATATGAATAAACAAAGGACTGTATTCTTATCTTTCAGAGATAATAATTATTTTATAATTATTTGTCTACATAAAAATAACTTATAATTATTGTGTGTACATAAAAATAATATAACAGCAATAATTTAGTAATTCTAAATTTATTTAAATATAATTTTGGAGTTTTGAAACACAAATTTCTATATGAATGTACAGATTCTAAAATATTTTAGTAAAAAATTTTCATTATTCCGTAAAAAGGCAAGTCAAATATATCTAAATCTAATTAAATATAACAAATATTTATAATATAACATAATATTCAAAAGTTGGACTACAATGATAAATGATTATTTTCAATCTCAACTGATTTGAAGCGCTTCAAAAAATAATCACTAATTATATGTCAAACCTCAGTTACAATGCTCTTTATTTTTTCAGTTATATACTTTTCATTATTTTTAAAACTGAGAATTTATTTGGAAATTTTCTATGAACGCAAACTAAAGAAATAAAAAGATATAAAGCTAAAATCCGACCAATAATTATTTACCATTTTTTGAAATGTTAGATTTTCTTTAGCTTATTATTAAAAAAAAATATATTTTGAACGTTACATTTTGTAATTCCATTTTTGACAAATTATTTACATTATACATTATATTCCGCACGTGCGCAAATAATTTATTATCAAGACATCTTTCTGAGTCACCATAAAACTAACATAAATAAATTCAAATCTACACATTAGAATTAATATATTAGAATTCATGTACATTCATAGATAAATTTATATGTAAAATAAATATATAATTATTAATATTATTTATTCTTATATTACAAAATATAATAAAATAATAATATACTAAAATAATAAATAAAAATATAATTAAAAAATAATAAATAAGAAATTATACTTAAAAAATACAACAAAATAATATAAAAGTATAACGAAAATAATATACATATTTATATAAATTTAGAATTACTACTATACAAATAAATATACACAGGATTATTATATAATACACACACACGGATTATTATATAATACAGCACATGTATGCAATAAAAAATGATGGAGAGAAATGATTATATACATAGAGAAGAAAAAAGAAGACGGAGGAAGAGAGGAAGAGGGAGAGAGAGAGAGAACGAATGACCGAGTATTTTTATATTTTACTGTTCATATCGAGTATTACTAAGTGCTAACTATGAGAAAATAAAAGGAAATGATTGTATCTTTTTCTGTCGATACTTTATAGCGTCAGTGACGCTATGTACAAATAATTAATTAATATAGGGCTTTATGATGTTGATAAAGATGTTGATTCAGATATTTTCTTCTCTCTTTTCCTCATCTCTCTCTTTTTCTTTCTTGTCTTCTCTCTGTATATAGTATGTGCAGAATATATATATATATATATATATATATATATATATATATATATGGCCCAAAACGCGTCAACCGGACCACCTCTCTCTCCAAAATTCAACGCAATGTATCGAGTTGTTTGAGGTCTCAAAATTTTTGTTAAATCACAATCTTTCGAATGCCGTGTGGCACTTTTTGTAAATCAAGATGGCGGCTACAATATGGCGCCCAGAAGGCGAAAAAATGACTCGGTACTTCAATGAATTCCATAATTTTCGTTTAAAATTGATGAAAACAAGTTTATAATAATTTTCATGGACACATATTATATCTAGTTAAATTTTTCAGTTATTTTCGGTCACCTAAACTCTCCCCTCCCCCTCTCCACCCCAAACAGTGGCCCAAAAATTGATTTTCATACTTTTTTCAGCGATTTAATCAACGTAGTGTCAGTTCAGCTATTTAACGGTCAATGAGTAATGAAATTTGATTTTTAACATTTTACGTTTATATCGTTTTTTAAATAATCACAATTATTTCTTTCCATCACATAAATGTTTCAATATTTTAAATCTTTTTTTAAATAATAAATGATACACCTTACTGAAATCCTCTGTGGGATCTGTGCAAGATATTATACAGGATTCCTGTATAATGTCTTACACTAATCCTCAAAATATCAATAAATTCAATTCCGTAATTATTTGTCAAAATTTGAGATGGAATATCCAAAATACTTCTGTCCGACAATATCATAAATATAGTACCATCGAACAATATTGATATATTAATGCTGAATATCACTATGATGTTTTCAGCGTTTAATATACCTATTTGAAAAAATACAAAAAAATCATGTAAGAATTTTTGTATCCTGTACTTTGATAAAAGTTTAGATTTTTTTTTTAGTTTCATAATGAGAATTTCTTTTCATTTTTCCTTTTAAATCTGTAAGAAATGTGTGTTTTTTATTGAAAGTGCATCTGACTTTAGACATAAGAAAAATCATGAAAAAAAGTTTATTGTATTTTTAGGTTAGAATTGTTTGGATATTGAAAAAATCAAGCATATAAAGTATGATAAGATATATTCAATTAAATGGAAATTAATCCTGAAAGAAAATCGTTCAGTGAAGATTTGAAGACTGATTTTTTCAATTTTTAAGGTTAGGTAACGTAGTCACAAGATATCAGAACAATTCATCAACGTTTACTTTGACATGGTTAATACAAAAAACTTTACTTGAAAGCTTTTAGATAATTACGCAGAAAAAAGTATGAAAATCAATTTTTGGGCCACTGTTTGGAGTGGAGAGGGGGAGGGAGAGTTTAGGTGACCGAAAATAACTGAAAAATTTAACTAGATATAATATGTGTCCATGAAAATTATTATAAACTTGTTTTCATCAATTTTAAACGAAAATTATGGAATTCATTGAAGTACCGAGTCATTTTTTCGCCTTCTGGGCGCCATATTGTAGCCGCCATCTTGATTTACAAAAAGTGCCACACGGCATTCGAAAGATTGTGATTTAACAAAAATTTTGAGACCTCAAACAACTCGATACATTGCGTTGAATTTTGGAGAGAGAGGTGATCCGATTGACGCGTTTTGGGCCATATATATAATATGTGTGTGCTTGTATTGTATATGACAATAAATGTCAAACCTTTAAAAAAATTATGATAATGTAAATACTAACCTTTTAAACCATCCTTTCTTCGTGGAGTCTGTGAGCACTGAGAGGCAACCGTTTTTCGTTATACGTATACTCCATAATGGAAATACACAAAAATAAATAATTAAAATAAATCTATCTTCAATATATACTTTATTTTCACCGTTATCTTCGACACATTATAACACGTAACAGTCGACTTTCTTCGCGCCGCTTTTTGTCACGAGTACGCGCGATAGCTCAGCGCACAGTGATGCCAGAATGCCCACGCGAGCAACAGCCAATTATTTCGTATACAGTATAGCTCGACGTCCCTCGACCCTCGATTGTTCCGCATGAATGCCAAGCTATACTCTATGCAAAATATTTTGCTGTTGCTCGCGTGGGCATTCTGGTATCACTGTCAGTGCATTGCATGTATGCGAGTGAGTTACATATATATATATATATATATATATATATATACATATGTTGATATAAATAAAAAGTTATGAAGTTTATACATCAGCGATTTTTCCTTACGTAACAACTTGATGATTTAAATATTGTAAAAATTGAAATTTTTATTTCCCTCTTTTTCGGTTGAACAATAATTGCAATAAATTTGAGATTTTTTGCGATTAAATTACATCAAACACAACATAAATCGAATTATTTCTAATGTAATTAAAATTTAACAATTTATCTGATTAAAAATGATCCGATGTATGTCGTATTTGGTGTCATTTTAATCGCAAGACTCCCATTAATCCATTGCAATTATTTTCGAATCGAAAAAGTGCGCAATCAAAATTTTAATTTTTACGATATTTAAATCCCTAAGTTATAGATAAGGAAAGATCGGCGATGTCGTTGAAGCGAGAACGAGAACGAGTAAAGAGCAAGCGAGATGATGTATCATCAAACAGTTCCGAAGTATCGTTCGCTCACTATAGCAATGATGCCAGTTTCGAGATGCCGAGCGCTGGGCGGCGTCTCAAATCTGGCATCACTGTACACACGGAATCAGAAGAACGTCGTCCAGTCGTTCTCCGAGTCTTCGAGTTGTGCATTGTTGTACAGTTATTGTGTCCACAAGTCCACAGCATGCCGAGATGTAAGTATTTTACGTTTATTTTAAAATTATATATAATAACATTTTTACATTTTAAGTTAATTATATCATTACAATATAATTTATGAATTGTATAACACTGCATAAATTATAATAATATATTTAACTTTTTTGAATATATAATCTCTCTCGCTTTCGTTCTCTTTCTTTTTCATTTCTAATTAAAAAAAATATATATATTTAATAATATTTAATTTACAGCACGAAGTGAGGGCAGTCTACCTGCCAAATTAGGGCGAAAGACAGTAACGACAGCGGCTACAACGTCGCCGATGATGACGACGGCGGCTACGACGTTGCCGATGATGACGACGACAGCTACGACGTCGCCGATGATGACGAGATCGAAACCGTCGTCGATGACGACGACCGCATCGACTATGACGTCACCGTATGTGGATCGCAGGACGGAGACCGGGCAATCGCCGATGATGTCGACGTCGAGGTCAATGTCGACGACCACGTCGACCATGACGTACGGACACAGAAGGACGGAGATTGGGCGAGCGGAACCAGGCCCAAGAATGGGGCAAAATGTTAAAAAAGTTAGTTTTAATAAATTTTATTTTAATAAATTTGAAAGTAAAAGATATAATTATATTATTTAAATTATATTATGATTGGATCAAATATTTGTGTATATACTTCTTACACGACGCTAGTAACGGTGTCAACAATTCATGCAATCATAGGTTGTATATTTTTTACTTTCTTTTTTTACTGAAACATACATATACATGAATTTTATTGTTTTCAACTAGTTAGATACATGCATTTATGTGTTACATATATGCACGTGTGTGTTATAATGCGATTTCTTTTTCAATATTATTTCTCACATTTTAGTTAGAAACACATTTTGGTGTACAATATATATATATATATATATATATATATATACAAGAAAGTAAAAAATATACAACCTATGATTGGATAAATTGTTGACACCGTTACCAGCGTCGTGCAAAAAGTATATACAAAATATACACAAATATTTTATCCAATCCATAATATAATTTAAATAATATAATTATATCTTTTAGTAAAAGAGAAGAAAGCATTAGATGGCAAACTTAATTCCTGCTGCTAAATATTGTACAATACGTTGTATTGTACAATATTTAACGGCATGAATTAAGTTTACCGCCTAATATATATATATATATATATATTAGGTGGTAAACAATATATATATATATATATACACACACACACACACACACACACACACACGTGTACACACACAGAAAATACATAGTTGTTTTGAAGAAAAAATATGTAATTTGCAATTAACAATTCCATATTTTTTCTTAAAAACAACTATGTATTTTCTTTACACCAATTGATTCTTCTCATTATTTTGTACGTAAAAGTATTGAGGTAAGATAATTGAAAAATGAATATTTTACAAGATATTTTACGGTTTATGTAAAATTAAGAAATTATTTCAAGCCTTATAACTCAAAAAGTACTTAACGAAAAGATACTTAATTATAGTGTTTTGGAAAGCTCTCGAGATAAGCTACAAGAATGTGCAAAAATATATAGGGTGTTCCATTTAAAAAAATTGAAGTGACCTTCACGTGACCTTCCAGTGACTCTTCAAGGTCAAAATGATATTGCCAGTAAATAGAACTTTTTAAACCCTACAACTTTTGTCTGAAACATTTTTTGATAAAACTTATATTTTTCGAAATATTCAAAGGTTCCGACCTTTTTTATACACCCTGTATATATAAAATTTGTGTCTTTCTCTTTTCTTTTCTCCTTCTGTATTTGTATAATATATTTTATTAATACTATAAAATGCATTATACAGGGTGGGCCATTTTAATCTATGCACCCAAATTTCTTTGTACCTAAGACAGATACGGAAAAATGATTCAGACAAAAGTTGTTTGGTTTCGAGGGGGCTATAAGATGGTATCATTGGTTTGACCTTCAAGAGTCATTTGAAGGTCACGTGAAGGTCACTTCAATTTTTTTAAATAGAACACCCTATATATTTTTGCACATTCTTGTAGCTTATCTCGAGAGCTTTCCAAAACACTATCATTAAGTACCTTTTCGTTAAGTACTTTTTGAGTTATGAGGCTTGAAATAATTTCTTAATTCTACATAAACCGTAAAATATCTAGTAAAATATTCATTTTTCGATTATCTTACCTTAATACTTTTACGTACAAAATAATGAGAGGAATCAATTGGTGTAAAGAAAACACATAGTTGTTTTAAAGAAAAAATATGTAATTTGCAATTAACAATTCCATATTTTTTCTTAAAAACAACTATGTGTTTCCTTTACACCAATTGATTCCTCATTATTTTGTACGTAAAAATATTAAAGGTAAGATAATCGAAAAATGAATATTTTACTAGATATTTTACGGTTTATGTAGAATTAAGAAATTATTTCAAGCCTCATAACTCAAAAAGTACTTAACGAAAGGTACTTAATGATAGTGTTTTGGAA